>VJMY01000206.1:0-113349 GCA_009869795.1 Neelides sp. FZ-2019
AAGCCCTAACAGTCTGATAAATAGAACTCTTATTTAGGAAGGGAAAGATTAAGGTAAGAAGTGGAAAGAAATTTCCATGTGATCTTGAGCCACGTCCAGTTGACCATTTCTGGTGGAGAGAGAAGAGTAATAATGGGAAAATGGAATCTCCATCAGTGGGAAGCGATTCCAAAACCTCCAACACACGGAACTTAATCCAGCGCGTTGACTCCTAACCCATAGTGGCGATGGATAGTGGCTTTTTAAGTGTATTGTTCAGATATTTATTGGGTAAAAATAAGTAATTTCTTATTGGAGATGAGCGAATTATAAGAAGCCTAAAATGTAGGGACTTTTGTTTAACAAATATATTAACATTTAACATTATATTTAACGCTAAAAAGATTACTTATGTTTAAAAGTCAAATATTAACTCAATAATATCTACCTAAAATATAAAAAATAGTAATACAATGATATTTTTCTATTTGTGATTGACAAATCAAAAATTGGATTGAAATTAAAAGATGAAAAAAAATTTACATAAGAGATTTACTCATGTGAATCGATTTATTTATGCCTGGAAATATTTTAACCAATATTTAAAAGAATTTATTTAGAAATTAAAACTTAAAATTTTAAGACTGTCTTTATAATAAAAAATAAGATTTTTAGATCTTGTACGAATGTTTTCAAGGTTCGTTCTCTTTTTTATTATTAAGAAGGTATAATTTTTATAATTTTATAAAAGAAAAGGTTAGAAATATGCTGCCTTATACACGANTTTATAATTTTATAAAAGAAAAGGTTAGAAATATGCTGCCTTATACACGAGCGTTTTGCAAATGCGAGTATGAAAAGAATCCCTTTCATTTAATATAACTATTTTAAAGCGTATAAGTATGACTAATTCAAAAGCCACTTCCTGTCTTGTAATGATTCTAATCAAGAAAATTGCTGGAAATTTATTCTTCTGTGTTTGTTCATCTAAAATTATACTATAAGACGCATAAATTCTAACTTTACACAAGAACATACAACTCGAAATTTCACCCATGTACATTTGGTCTTAGGAATTAGTCTATAGTCATTCAAATGTGCATTCCCTTCATGGTCCTCATGCAGGATATATGCATGATCAAAATTTTGGTTTTTTTTGAAAAAGTTATAACTTTGACAAAAAGTTATTATGCAAGTACACGTTAATAGTACTTTAAGTCACTGTATATGCCATATTGCTGTACGCGACCTTCACCCAGGATTCTTACATTGTTAGTTCTACTTATTTGATTCTATTTCTCTAGTTCTATTTCTACCCATTTGATAATAATGTAATGTAATGCACATAATGTTTTTCTATTTATTAAAAAATATATTTACTCATTGTTAAGTAATATGATGTTATTTAACTTTAACAAAGAGTTTAATTTAATTATATTTTTCTTTGTCCAATAGAAAAGGCAAAACTCTCGAGTTTATTACGAAGAGTATAATGCTGTGAAGATGACTGTGATCCGCATAACAGACACGACAACTCAGACAGAATCAATTCCTGAGGAACCCACTGTACCAGAGCCTGATCTCTTTCAAAACCAAAGAGTTGTTTCAAGATATGGAGCGAATCCATACACAAGAGTGCCGTTCCTCAATGTTGCAAATGCTATTCTTTGGTTCCAAATCACAAGTTGGCTCTTCATTACAAGTCTCTTTTGGACGGAATTCGTTCCAGGATTTGGAAAAGTACGATTTGGAAATATTAAATTACTCGATTGAATTATAAATATACTTTAAATAAACTAAAGATATTGTAATATAGCATTTAACAATACCTAATATATCTATGAAAATGATAAACTTTAAACATTGGTGAATGACCTAAATATTTTATAAAAAATAAACAGTTTGATTTTTTATGCCTATTAAGCTAGACGACTGTCATTCTGTCATAGAAGTAGGATAGTGGGTGTATGCAATAGCTAAAACATTGGGTTTGACAATTAAACGCTAGACCGCTTAATAGATGAGACAGTATTTATCAGTAATGATCAACTATGAAGGGATAAAAACTATCTGTAATAGTGTCAAACGTGTTTGATTCATTTTATGAGAATGTGGGAGTTTTTTAAAATGTAAATCGTTTAAGAGAGAGATCATCTTTGTGATAAAGAACGTCTTTTCTCATTTATACAGGGAACGACCGTGGGAAATTTGCCGAGTGTGCTGATTGCTGGTTTTGTCAACTCTCTTACGGGTGTTTCCTCATGGTTTCTCATTCTCTCCGTCTTCGTCTTCTCTCAGGCCTTCACATATTTGATTCTCCTCATCCGATCGCCCATGGTGGCTATTTCTCTCGCCGCCCTCGGTTTCCCGATCGTGGGTGTATGGTGGTCCGTCTTCCAGATGAAAACCCACATTCTGGTCTGGATGCCGGTGTTCACTGGTGAACTCATCTGCGCTCTTCTCGGATTTCCTTTGATCCTCGTTGGCATTTACTTCCTCTTCAAATTAGACATACTGAGTGCGGGCACAGGAAATGTTAATCAAGTTTAATCCGTATTTTTCAATTTTTAATTGTTAGATAGATCTCAAAGTGTCGTCCTCTTACTTTATTACTAAATAGTTCTTGCCTTTAAATGAGGACTTGATAGACTTTAAAATATGTTTTGTTAAAAATCATTATTTGTTACTTTTTTTATTCCACAAGTTTTAATTTTTATGTAAAATATGTATTTATATTTTGGGGATTAAATATTTAACGTCGAAATTATAATTTTAAATATAATAAATTATGTTAAATAATCACTAGTATAGCTATTAGATTAGTGGAATTGTTTGGGCGTTAATTACATAGTAAATATTCGCTATTTGTGATATTAAATATTACTATTTATAAATGATGCATTTCGCCTCTTGATAAAATTATAATTTTATTGTAATAGTGATAACGTTTGTAAAGCATTTTTGATCAGGATGCACCCAACAATTCTTCAAAAAACAAAACGTTGAACAAAAAAGTGTATAATTCTAAATATTTTATATGTAGTTATATTTTCTATATAAAATTCCTATGTGGTAAACGTCTGTTTTGTGAACTCTGCTTTTAATTCTGCTTGGCTAATTTTTAATTTTTTAATTATTCTTACTATTTGTTATTTAGTTATTTTCAATTGACTATAATTTATCATATAATATCGTTAAAAAGTTAGATCTTGAATCCCCGCATTTTTCTCATAGCGGTAATTAGATAGTAGAAATATATATTTCTCATTTCACCCATAAATTCCTCTTTCGTTTGTTCAAAACTTAAACTTGCCGCCGATTGGATTTGTTATATTGTGACATCAAGTTTAAATTTCTAACAAACGAATTTATGGGTGAAATGAGAAATAAAAATTTCCACTTTCTAATTATCACTAAAGAAAAATGCGGGAATTCAAGATCTAACTTTTTAACGATAGTGCCTATTTAATTTTATGTAAATCATTCGATGATTCTGTATGATGTATATGCATAAATTATATTAAAGGTCTGTCTCTGTACCTAATATTTATAATTTTATTTCGGCACCATTTATATAACTATTTAATATTACCATTTCTCTTTATGCATTTAAATGCATATTGACATGGGTCAACGAGATACCTGAATTTATTGTAAATAGTAAAATATAATATTTTAGTCACATTCATGATATTTTAAAAAATCATGTCTAGACACGCCTACCAAATTTAAACTCAAATATTATTGTAAATAAATTATCGCACCTTTGATGTTAATAAAAAGTCTGCGTACAACTGTTGAATACTGAAACTCGAGATTATGAAATCTTGAACATTTTATTTTGCATAGAAAAGTAATCTTGACGTGATTATTCGTAACCCAACACTTGCTAAATAACATGAAAGGATTAGATTGGAAAAGTGTGATTAGCTTATTGAGTTATGTACATTCGAGTCAAACCACTCAGTCAGTACTTTGGTTGAGATGATTATAGAGGCGGTGAATGGTGACAGATTACCTGGGCGTCGGTCCAATATGCATGGCTCGTGTAAAGGTCAGACGATGAGTCTTTATGGTGTAGTAATTATGTGTACACATGCCTCTTTTTGTGACCGAAAGAGTTCTGAGCTTTTTCGTTTCTTCGTCGAGATGCGAAGCTCAACTTGGCTTGGTGGTCCATTAAACGCCCATTAATGGTGGGCTCGACTGTGTTTCATATTATGCATATTATAGACATTTAAACTCTGCAAGATGTAACAAACCCGCTGACTTGATCAACCGAAGTTAATGCAATTTAGAGTCATTTGAAAAAGATTCTCCTCGCAATATGTACTCAATTGGAGGGTCTGGTTTTCTCTCGCACTCACATCGTCCGTTCCTCAACGCATTCACGATTTGCAGATTTATGAATCTTTCCTCATGTCGACCCATAAAAAGAAACTGCTTATCTAATTCACATCTAAATGCCTTGCCATCACAAATACCCTTGTCAATTACAGGCCTTTGCCTCCATCTTTACAATCATCAATGCATTTTTATTACTCACAGCTCAAAGTGTCTCCAATTGACTCTTTTTACTCAATAAAGAGATTAAAAGAAAGTTTAAACTTCCCACAAAGGAAGGCTGTAAAGTATAACAGTTTATTATCTTTAGTCATACAATTGTTTACATTATTTTTATCTTGTATTCTTTTTTTTACTAAATTACTGGAATGCTATTTTTTATTAAACGAGCGCCAATAGATTAATCTTGTGGTTTTCTAATGAAAAATAACTTTTCCTCTTTTATAAATCATGTACCTACTTACAATTTTATAATATAGGAAGTTAAAGAAATAATAAAAGTAGAGAAAGATACACAAACTCGTGTTGTAAAAACCTTTTTTAAACCTCAAGAGAGGCATTTAAAATTGAATTTATGAGCAACTAAGTTGCTTTATGATGTAAATTCCTTCTATATAGGCATAATGAGCTCGAGGTTCTACTTTTGAGCTTTGAAAGGGGACGAAGAAGAATTTCCTTAAGAAGGCGAATAATTAGCCAAAGAAATGATGAAAAGCCTGGTCAGGATGAACTGGTCCAAAACATTAGTTATTGTTGAGAGTCGGGTAAGGAAGCGAGAAGGAATTCCTTTGAGGATTCAAAAACCTTGCTCACTACGGATTGCAATTAAGCTCTCCTTATTTAGTTCATTAAATGCGGATGAATCCTTCGAAACCTCATGAAGAACATGCAGAGCCTTTTAGCTCTTTGAGAAGAAGGGATGAGGCGTTTGAGAAGAAGGGATGAGGCGTTTGAGACTCATGAAGAAATTCGTACAGAACAGACTCCCGGTTCCGATATGGTTTTTCCATTAGCAACTCCCACACGCATTTCATAGGACCAAATGCCAAATAGCGAAAAGGCTTCTCTCCAGAACATTTCATTCATTCTTGAAAGCTTAGCGTAGAAAAACAGGTGGGATTGGAGATTGAGAACGCGAGATATACAAATTTTACATCATGTTCATCTCTTATAGTTGTTAAGTTGTAAGTGAAGAGGAGTCGTTTAATATGAACATGGAGATTACATCAAATGTTTCAGCTTCGTACATTGAGTTGTCCAAATACAACTTGATACTCTTTGGATTTTTCAATAATCTAAAATTGGATCATTTGCCGAAAGTATCGGTTCATCTAAACAACTCATCTTTTTGTCATCATCTCACACTTCCTTCATAATATTTCTCAATTATGGCCAATCTCTTACATCCATTTACTATTTAATATCCTAATCAATAAATCATTTAACGATAGTTACATTTCAGCTCAATTTACACTTTAAAGCAAGAAAGTAACAGTTTGGCAGAATTGAGTTACAAAAGCTATTCGCAATAATTCACTTAATGTTTGATTTATAAAGTAAAAACTTTTTAAAAACGTAAAAGCTTAAAATGATTTAGTAAACAATTTAGCCTAATTTATCGTGCAAATATTTTGACACAATTTAAGTTTTTTACATATTACCAGATGCAGGTTTTTAAAAAATCCCAATATTTGAATTAATTACTCATGTTTTGTAAATTAGCTTGATTGTAAAGCTACAATTTTTGATTACGCATGAAGAGAATATTTACATTATTCTATTTAATTTATAAGATTAAAATAATGTAAAATTTATTAGTGAACCAACAATTAATGAAATCCCCCATTGCATTTCCTTATAAGTTTTACCCAGAAAAAATTTGCCTGAAATTAACATAATCTCGTCATTTTCTTTCACGCTTCCACATGCTTATAATTATCCAAAAGGGCGTATATAATAATTGTGCGTTTATGAGCCTTTATATTCAAAATTAAGGCTTCATCCGCCAAAAGATTTATTTACCATCCAAAAGCGCTTCGAATGACACAATTCAAGGAGTGTATTGACGCGGAGAGCTCATGAACATCCTCGTTGAAAAGAGTGAAAAAGAAGGAAGACGATGTCTGTTGGAAGGAATGAATGTGTTTGGGGAAGCCGAAAAAAGAATTACGCCACAGCAAGTTGTTAGATTGGCTCTTGAAGCGTCTCATTCCCTTTCACTCTCCTCCTACGACTCTGAGGCGAAGAAGCCAAGCAGTCATGAAGAATTCCCTTATAGCTATTTTGCACTCAAGAGGCGTGAGTGAGTGAGGGGAAGATTACATGGTGAAGGGATTCATGGGTCCATCCATCGCCGTCGTCCGTTCGTCCAATAACACCGTCGGTGGAAGTCCAGAAAGAAACCTTGCGGGTTCAGGAGTCCACCACAAACAGGTGAATTCCGAATCTCCCCTTTGAAATTACATCAGAGTCCTCGTTAGAATCTTAAGAGAAAAGAAGTTCTTCAAGAGCCAAGATCCACTTGGAGTCAGTTGTGGACAAAATCTCGACCTGTTCACTCGTCTCCTCCCGTAATCAAATACCCAAGTGGTGTCTGCAAGAATACATAGACCACTGCTTGTGTTCTCCTAAATTCCCAACTCCTTATCTTTTCGGCCAAACTCTCCGCCCATAAGCCCAACTTTGAATCTTGAAATAAGACTCATTGTACCTACATTATTATTATAACCTAAGGGACCCTTCAGAATATATATATTGACCATAAGTGTCTATATCTGCCTATACTGCTGGACATTCTCAGAGTGAAAATACATTGCTGAGTCGACTGAGACAGAAGGTAAACAAGGAAGATGTCGAGGAGGCTATTCTCCCTGACTTTGACAAATTCATGAGCCTCCACCCATCCATGCGAGAGGGTTGAAAAAGTTAAAAAGTGCGGTTAAAAGATCAACTCTTTGAATCAAGGAACCCGTCCAGCATATTAGACAACTAACTCTACTCCTTAACTTCCAGTGATGATATAAAAGAAGTCTGAAACTCCAACAAAATCCCTCCCAAGTCCATCCAAGAGAAGTGTGAAGGGATGTATGCGGAGACGAACCGTTTTATTCAACTTGTGTGTGTGGGCATTTGTATTATGAGGATCTTTTGAACATGTGATCCCATCGCACGACTGCCTTTTGGGTGTCCGCGTCTCCTCAACTAAATCCTTTACATGTACGTGTACTTTCTCTCGTGTATGAATCCATGTGTGTATTTTCGCCAAATAAGTTCGAGTAGCCTTAACTCTACTTGACTTTGGGCTTCGAATAATGATCCGACAAAGCCATTTAAACCATAGTTTAATTTGTTTAATGAGAAACTTGGCCCATTAATTAACTTTTGAAGTTTTTATACACTTGCATATCATTATTATACGGATTGAATATTCTTATTATTACTCACTACAATATACATTACTAAAAGTCCAATTGTGTGCTTGAGTTCCATGAATACGGAATGAAGCTCCATTAAACACATCCTTTTGTTCAAAACAATTTGTTCCTCATCGATGGATATGGAATAAGTGTAGAGGATTTTAGTCAAATATTAATTGAGTTCTTGGCCAAAATTCACAACATGGGCTCGTTAGGTCAAAGAGGACTACTAATAAAGCTCTTTGTGGTTTTGGCCATTACAATAATGATGGTCGTCGATGGGTGTGAGGGTCGTGGGAGTGTGCGAGGGAATCCAGGAGCCTTCAAATCTGCCCGGAATAATAATGAGTATCATGTATCACCACCTGACTCCACCTTGGCCAAAAGTAATAGCGGGAGCGACGGCGGCCTAATGAGCCCCACGAACCTTCCAAACAATCACAACTACATCGATGGAAATGAAGAAGACTCCATTACTCAAACGACGTCTCGGTCACTAGCCTTAGAGCCACAAAGTTCTTCGCCAACTTTCCCGTTGCATGGCAAGTCAAAGCGAACTGCTGGAAATACAAATCAGAAGAAATGCTTCAGCGCCAATGGAATCTCCAAAGCCGTGTTCAATTCCTCAATTATATTTGCTGGGAAGATCCTCGAGTTGGACGAGATTAAGAGAGAGGATGAGAGGCTTAGGACGACGACGAGAAAGGAGAATTTCTATTATTACTACAATCTCACCAAGCGGAGGCGCCATAGCAGTTCTAACGGCGCCCACAACACCAACGACAATGAATGGCTCTCTCGTACCGAACCACCTTTGAGACTCGCTGTTATTAAGCCCAAGTTCCGGGCCAAAATTTTCATTAAGACGGTCTTTAAGGGGAGTAAGAAATTGGAAGGGAAAGCTATCGTGGTTTATGTTTATAGCCTAGCTTACACTTTCCCAAACCTGACGAGTTGCTTGAGAAGACTCAGGGTTCAAGATACGAGAATATTCTTTTACAATGACAATAACCTTTCTTCTCCGTCGGAAGATTCCCAGGAACTCTACTGGATTCAAACTTACCCTCCGCTTTCTCCGACGCTTTACGTGCTCGACGCTGTGAGGATTGCCATTAAAAGTAAGTTCCTTATTTAAAATAATTATTTATATTGGCACAGAAATCAAAGATGATAAGATTTAGTAATACGTAAAGTAAATGTAATCACTTTCAAAAGTTCATCGGTTAATCTAAATCAAAATTAATGTGTATTCAAATAAAGAGATTTGTTTCAAAGGGGTTTTTGCATTGAGTCTCGTTTAATTTATGGGTTCAAGAAAAAGAAAAGTGCTAAGTGAGAAATTTGTCTGAAAGAAGAGCCAAAAGTAGAGTTTCCCGGTGGAGGAACGTGCTTTCTCGTATCTTCACTCGTTCCCTTCATTTCTCATGTTCAACATTGCCCTAATCTGGGTAAAAAGGGTCTTAAACTCCATCGTTTTTACACCAACTAGAAGTCCTATTTTCTTTGTCATAAAGGCTCTATTTGAGATATAACAACCCATGTTTAGGCATTAAAAGTTTAATGACACGAAGACGACTTGGGGAAGTTTGTCGAGAGTTGAAAGGAAAAAAAGACTTGTGAGAGAGAAGTGGATGTTTATAGCCCTTAATACTCTCCAGGATCTTTCCTCATTTCAAAATTCTCTTGTTGGTATCTCTCAGACCGGGAAACTAAAAAATTCAAAATGTGTAAGCGAATGGAATGATTTCCTACACGTGTGAGCGTGTGAGTTCTAATGAAAGACCAAGTTGAACCTCTCAGTTGTTTACCAATTCTTTTGCAAATCTCATTTGTCTATATCTGCGCACTCCGGTGTGAGATGTATGTATGTATGCCTTTGCACCCATTGGGTTAAGTAAGCGGAAATCATTAGGAAAAGCACACAAACAATTTTCTCTGTAAAAACCCATGGAATTTAAGATGCTTATTTTATTTACATTGTTCTCCTCGTCTTCATTATTTATGTCCTTTCTTATGGACTTTATATTAAGCTCTTGTGCTGCGTAGGTACTTATTTATTGCCAGAACGCACATTCAAAAGGAGTGATTTTTATCTGTTGAATCTTTCTAAAAATTTATTCAAGGAAAAAACTCCAAGATAAGCTATTATTAACACAATAAATAAGCATATGAAATTCATTATGCAAGTAAAAGTGGACAATTATAGCTTCCTGAATTTAAAGGAACAACGGTAAATTCTTTAATTGAAGATTTTATCTTTTATGGAGCTTAAAGAATTCTTTCTCGGTGCTTCGTGTAAGTTTATGTAAGTACATGGCGTGTACATAACACAAATGTTTAATACAGAAGATAAAGTATAAAGACCATTTCTTTAGTCAAAGAATCTTTTAGAAACTAAAGAACTAAATGTTAAATTCATTTATTAGGGCTCAAACGAAGAACAAGACTGAATTAATTTATAAAATGCACCGTTTACAAGAATCGTAACAATAAATGCAGTTTTTGGTCATTTATAGCTAATAAAAAGGCCATTTTTGATTGTTTTCTGAACAAGTTGATTACTTTATGATTCCTCCTAGATGAGTGAATTATGGGCTTCGTACTTTATTCTTGAGTTCAGACTCAGGTCGTGTAAAACTCTTTGACTGCCCCTCATTTTCCTTTCCAAAAAAGGCAGTGAGGTCGTTTAAGATGCAAAGATAAGCTTGCCAAATACTTGATGAGCTTGGCCAAGAAAATGAAATACGAAATAAAACAATTCAAAAACACTGAGGCCAACAACTCGGAATGATGACAATGGGGAATTGGAAGTAATAAGAGTCGCAAGTTCAACTTTTTGTAAACTATGGAGTGAAAGACGCGTCTTGTTATAATAAATATTTAGGAATGGAAACTCCTCACCAAGTCCACAATAATTCAATGGGCATAATCATATCCACCTGTCAAAATATTTTAATGGATTAAATTAAAATTAAATTAAAACTAAATGCAAGCTTCACATATCCCAAGTTTTTTGGCCTTGATTAGATAAATTGAAATGGAAAGCTTTTAAATTTTTTTGATCAATTAATAAATCTCAATTTTTATTGAACCAGTTTCATTTTGATATGAAGCTTTTACCCTAAACGGAGATTCCATGTTTGTGAGATTCATCGGAATGCTCAATAGCAAAAAGTTCTCTTATGCGCCAAAAAAACTTGAGTTATTTATCGGTGAGTGATGGAGCTCTGAGCTTAATTGCTTTTGGCGAATTGTTCTCCCTATATAAGAGGAGAAGTAATGCCGAGGAGCCGATGAGGAGTTGATTGTGTAAAAAATGAATGCGTCACTTAACTGATCATGAATAACGAGTGAGTAGGTAACTGAAAGAACAATTAGCAAGAGAGGAGTATAAAATAATTTATGGGAGGGTCCTTCATTTTATGAGCAGAAGGCCCAATCTGTGACATTCCAACGAGTTCCTTCGAATAAATCACTAGTAAAAACTAATTAAGCTCACTGGAGCCAGGACCACTATTTCAAGGGTTTCACCAAGTCCCTCATCCTTCCTCAATAATTCCTATTTCTCATCCTTGCATGCTTACACATTCAAATGATTCCTTTTGTTTTTCAACCCCTCACGCGCCCTTCGACCATATTTATGAATCGCTCCCTTTGTAACGAGAAATGAGCTTGAAGAATTAAACGATTCCTTCACATTCTGCGGTCTTATTCAAAGTCAAAGATAACGTTTCATTTTACAGTGCGCGGGTCCTGGTGGTTAGACAAAAATGAGAAATGAATTGTTTGGAGGTGTTTAAGGCCAGACGCTATAACGAATGCATATTTCCATACGCGTACTAATTATTAATATTACAAACGATAAGTATATTAAAAATGAGATGTATGAGTATCTTGAGTATAGAGATCGACCCAGAGAATGGGAATAACGTTGAGTAGCTACGCAGCATGCATCTGAAGAATGTTCTATTAAAGGAGACTATTTATTTCGAGAAAGGCGCTAAGGATAAGTTGAATAATTTAAATTCATGGGATATTAATTAATCCTCCTTGCTCTAATTTCATAAAACATTTTCTGGAGATGAAGAGGATTATTTACGAGTTTTTTCCCAAGTTTATGGTCATTAAGGCGGGAGGGAGGATGCCATGAATCAAGGTAAATGAGAGGAAGTCGAGAAAGGGCTCACAAGTTTACTCGCCCGAATTAAGGGAACTTAAGTATAATGTAATAATGAAGTCAGATGATATTCAGAAGGAGAGATGCAGACTCCGTTGGGCCGATTGTGGTGAGCATAATTTCTTAGAAGGAGCCTGGGTGGTTTTCCTCTCCTTCCTCTGCCGCATCAACCACCCAAGGAGAAGGTGAACTAATTGATACATGAGTTTACTTATTATATACCAAACGCGCTCACTCACCTTTCCCTTTCCTATTATTACGACTCTCAGAGATCTTTTGAATCTCCCTATTACCACTTCTTTTCTTTCTCCCATATAAAAGAATACGAGATGCCTAATAAGGAAACTCAACTGCTCTCCTCATCATTCTCCTCAACTCCATTAGCCTCTGACTTTTCTCTTGGTGAATTAAGATCATTAAGGAGCTTCTCTTTTTCTCTTTTATACCCATGTTGCATTTGGTCGAGTATAATCAAATTACAATAAACATTTTCCCATATGGATGAGAGGGAAAACGGGGAAATATAACCCGGTTTTTTATCCTTCCTCCTGATTCTGACAAGTTAATGTTCTTCTTAAAAGTAGGAGCATTGTGGCAGTTTAAAAAAGTCAGTGCTAAATTTCTATAAATCATCATTCCCTATGATCTGATCAGAAATAAAAGAATTGAACAGATGCAAATGAGCGGATCCTTAAGTATGAGTCTTTAAACTGTGAAAATAGATATTTCTTGTGTAATAAAATTTGATTTATACCACGCCGCTTTCTTCATCTCATTCACAATGTTTTATTCTGTGAAAATGATCCGTATTTTTAAATATCCCAATAGTTTAGAGTATCAATAGAGAGAATATTTTTCCTCCAGAGTTTATCCTTCAATTTCTCACTGGCTCGAGATACCTCGAGATAAAATTTATGATTTTATAAAGCCAAAATATTTCGAATTTCTCAATTCTTGCATTCAAATGATTTGAAAGGAAAAAATAAGTGTATTTATCAACTTTTTTGTATCTTATTTGTAAATTTTTCTGACTCTCTGCCATCCAAATCTTGGTAAAATCATGGTAAAATTATAAGCTTCTAACGGACGAAAACTATGGTAAGGTTGATATAAAATAATTTATTTAATGAGATTTTTATTTATTCTTCCACTATTTTGGGTATAAAATCAGTCAAGTTCACACTTACATTAAATACTCAACGGTCATTCCGTCGCTCTACTCGTTTCGCGTAATCTATTTTACTACACAAGTTTCCTTATTAAGTTAGTGAGCAGTGCCGTATATCAAACTAACCATAGGATTCTTTTGGATTGCAGCGATGTTGTTTGAATGATAAGCATCTTTGGGTCAGAAATTGCCCCCTAAAACCATTCATATGCTCCTATTTGGCAATCCCACTATCATTTATATCTCCAGTTTTTCATCTCGACCTATGCGACTTTAAACGCAATATTGGGATTAAAAAGAGCATTATATTATCTTTTCACACTTGGCTCCCCTCTTTCATAAGGTCAGGCAGGAACGAGATTCTTCACTTTCAGTTTCCATAATCTAGAACTTAAATTTTCTTGAACTACAAAATCTCTTCACCCTCTTTCCCCCATCAAAAAAAGGATGTTGTGAAGATGTTGTTCAAATTTGTGCACGCCATCCAAGATCCAAAGATCTTGAACATCCTATTCCATATCCAGAGCTGGTCATAAGTATATACGAGGAGAGAAATATCCAGACATGTTATATTTTTTTGAGCAATCCATTATATAAATTTCTCATGTTTTCTTCCTCATCCAAGACGTTCGGAGCCGTCAGGGGCTCGCACGTTCAACCAAGTTTATCGTTCTGGAGGAACTCCTCTCTATTTTGGGCGTCTCCTCGTCGTAGCGGGATGAGCAGATATAAATTCACGGATCTTTTGCATAGAGGCCTTTCCGTATCTTTTACCTCGCTGGTGTTCTCCTCTGTCTTCATCCTACCTGTGTGCCATCATCGCCATCGAGAGAGATTCCTTAGAGAGCTATCGCTCCTATCGCTCCAGCTTTTACAAGCTATGGTGGTGGTGAATGTTGTTGTCGTCGGCCGGTGGAAGAACCCCATATCTTCCCTCCCCCGTCCAACTAAACCACTAACATAATTCCTTTCCGCATCTTCCCAAACCAACTTGCCCATTAGATGCAATTCATATTCAGAGAACTCGAAAAGTGAGTCTTGGAAAGAAATGAAACTTTAGCGAGCGACGCGCACACTTAACTATTATGTTCAAATACCTCCAAGTATATTCACGGAATAAAACATTTTTTCCAAATAGGCCCCAACTCCCTTATCACTTGCCTCCATCCATGTAATCAAGGCCTTAACACTTACTAATAGACCCTTGGCCTGCTAATTTATTCACATTTTTTCGAGAGCATTTCCTTTTTCTCCCTTCATTGTTTCCTCATGAAGGGACCCTTTAAATTTCTTCCTGGGGCTCCAAAGTTTGAAACTCTCCGGTCCTTACATGGGAGAAGGATCGAGGAGATGCACAATGCGAAGAAGGAACACGTGCCAAGATGAACCACACATATCATTCATTGTGCCCATTAGAAGCCTCGAGGAACAGAGCTGGGAAGATGATACGAAGTGACTGGTGAATGTAAAAGGAATATCTAGGTGGGTTTCGGGGTGACAAACTGATTTGAATTTGATATTTGTTCAATATGTAAATGAATTCAGTAGCTGATGAAAAACTCGGGTTATGGCCGGAGAGACCATTAGAATTTACTCCATTCGCCAGACAGACACAGACTTTGATTTCCTTGCCCCATCCACGATGCCCACGTAAGGAAATGGCATTTTCTCCTCCAAACCTCACAGACAAATCCTTCGCTATGTCGACCATCTCTCCCATTACGACACAACGAGCTACACTATATCTGACAACATGCTAATATACAAGCTCCTACATTATCCGTCTATAGGGTGACGACTCCGAAGACCTGATAGGGAAAACTTAGTGTGAAGGCGAGGAGGCGCTGTCAATAGCCTTAATATACTTCTTCGATTTCCACTTCCAAACGAATGTAATGGGGTTGATAATATCCTCTTACACGAGTGTGTGTAAAAACAGAATTCCGGTGCTCCTTGAGGCATCCACCCTGATCTCTTGTTGTAAAGGATAGATTTTTATATGGTGTGGTTCGCCGAGGCTTTCACCGAGAGGAGAACACAAGATACATGCAATTAACCCACTCGACCTCGATGCTATATATTATCTAATCTCCCTGATCCCAATGTACATATTTATGGTTTAAGACGGGCGCGTTGGGGTTTTTCTCTTCCGAGTTCCTTTATAATGTTCTTAAATGGGTGAATGAGGCGTTGAATTCACCTGGAGCCAGAATTGAATCTCTATACAATAAATATTAAATGAGGGCGAGGCGAGTTTGATCCAATGAATTGTCCCAGTGAAACCAAAAGTCCCTCCTAATTATTCTACCATTGTCCCATGTCGGATTCGTATACAATTACATGGAGGAATTGACAAGTGAGTCAATAAAAAAGACACTTTTAATGCTTTTGATCCCCAGAGTTGAAGTGGCTCTTTTGCCTCGTTGAGAATAACTTAGAAGTGATGATACCATGAAAATGAGACTCAATATGCCAATCTAATCCTTTGTTTTCACTTTTCTCTTTCACGTATTCTGAAGTTCAATTACGTGCTTCACGTGTTTCATGGTATCATATGGTTGAGGAAATGCTTTATAAATGTTTTGAATTGGACAATGCTTTCAAGAGAGCCGAGATAGGAGAGCGTTCGTTGTTTAAGAGCCCCCTTCACCTTCGACTCTATTTTGTGCATAAATTGAATTGGAGTCGTGGTTCGTCCCATGAATCCTTATATGGCGCTCCAAATGCAACTCCGTTCATGAACCAAATGAAGAGGAATAATAATTTATAATTCAGCGGGACTCTTCACTTGGTAATGTCCGTTTGAATGGACGCATGTTTTCACGTTGTTTTTTCTTGATCCGAGATAATCATTAGCCTATTCTTCTACCTTTATGGAGCGGAGTGGCTTGAAAACACATTAAGATTTCAATTCATCTCAAACTCAATTTGGGTGGTCTTTTCTTTTAAATTGATCCATTTAAATTACTTGGATATCACTTTTAAATTAATCATAATACATAGAAAAAAATTGACTAATTTACATTTTGTACTAAACTGATGCTAAATAAAAAAAATTGAAATGTTAAGTTACATCAAAATAAAGGTTAAATGATTGAATCATAAAATAAAAATAGCAATAATGAGGCATGATCTCATATTAAATTGCCGGCACCAAGTTTTTTTTATTGAATGTTTGAGAGGTACTTTTATTGATTTGGAGATTTAAAGCATAGGACGTCAGAAGAAAGTATCATATTTATTCATGGTCAAGGGTGGCCAGTCTGGTCAGACGAGGAGGGGGAAAATATGATTCATTCACGTGGAATCATAAAATTTGCAAAAACTCGTTGAAATGACTTTATATGGCAAATGAACGGGTCATCGTGACTTCATTAAGCGCGAGGAAAACATTTTTCCAAGAGGTACCCTACGGTTACTAAATTGGAATTGGAGGCGCCCGGCGGTCACTTTTAACCCGAGAATTGCATATATGTGAGGACGGGTTTCAACGTTTCAATGCAGGAGGTTCTTAAGGGTCTGAGATGATGAACGGTCAGTTAAGAAGGATAAAAGTGACTTGAGATTCTTTATAGGTAAAAGTGAAGGGCCGCCTTTTGGCTCCGACCTTCTCCTTTTAACTCAACGACGATCAACTCACTGGGTGGATGCTCTTTAGCATCATGCTGAGAAACTCATTCTTATGCAATCCGGACTCAGTAAATTAGGCCGCTTAACTCTTGTCCTAATCGAAGAAAGCTTCAACTTTCATTCCTCATCTTGATGCTACAAGTCTCGTAGTCACTCTTATTATCCTTATCAATAAACATTCAATGAACAGACCTACAGCAACTTGCATTTCATTATTTAATACACGCATAAAACTACCTCAGAATTCAGATAAAACTAAATGTATTACATGTATGCTTAAAATTATTGAAAGTAATTAGACCTTGATTTGCAAATAAAAGTGTAGGAGTTTTAACTAATTTTGGTCTATGTATACATGGTAGTACACATTTTGGTTTATACAAGTACTTAAATACTTTTGTATAGTTAAGTGTACGAATTCCAAGAACTAAATATGGTGATGAAGATTACATTATCAAAATCCATTAACAATTAACATCTTCAAAGATGAAATAGAAATACCGTTAGGAACTTAACGAACTTAAATAATTTAAGTTCTGCCTTGTTACATTTAAGTTTGTAATACGCAAGTTGAAATTGTTTAGTTTATGAGGTCATTAAGCCGTAGTTGATACGCCTCGTTTTATTGCATTTTATGAGGTATAAACAAACAAACGCGTCCAAATTTCAGCTCTTTTTCTAATCGTACTCTTATGTTTGGTTGTCTATTAACTTTAATAATAAGAAAAATAAATTCAATAGTATCCCAAGAACTAAATTTTAAGATTTGACAAATCTTAAAATTTAAAGCCATATAAAATTCTTAATTTTAATTTTAACAACATTTAATATTTAAACTTTCAAAAGCTAAAAATCATGACAAATAATTAAAAGGATTAATTTAAAGAATGAAAGAAGTGGATGGGATAATAAAGAAATTACAGAATTGTTTCGACTGTAAATTCATAAATCAAAAGACCTCACATAAAAAGATAAATAGTGTAAAATAGTCAAAACAATAGACGGAGGGAAGAAACAATCATGACAGAAGAGAGATAAAAACAAGTGAATTCCTTCCCTTTTCTCCTTTTAAGTCTGAAAAGTCGATTGGCCTGCTAGATGATGCCAGTAGAAGAAAGGGTTATATATAAAGCTTTTAAAACTCAGCCTGCCCACTGACTAAATTAGGGCATTGTAAAATCTCCGAGATCTTTGAGTAGCATTTCTGAACAATCCTTTTGGAATATTACAAAGTGATAAATGACTCTTTGTAATAACTTCCACAGTGAAATATTTTTCAAACAAAGTGAACTTGTAATATGAGCGAACGAACACCCATTCCATTGAACTTCATTTTTTAAGCTAGGTAGTCTATATCGGTAATACTGTATCCATATTTGTATAGGTCTCTTCAGAGTTTCATTTACATCTTTATAAAGAAGAGAAAAATTGTTCCTTATGAATATTTTTTAAAAAAATTATAGATTTTGTGTACCCTTTTTAACAGTTAAATATTCAGACGTCAAAGGAAAAAAATTAAAGTGGATATTGTTTTTGAGGAAATGGAAGTTTGTATAGGAAGAAAATGATAAATGAAGGTATTTGAGGTGTTAAATGTTTTTAATGAAAAAGGGAAGAAGTGAAGAACGTGTTAAGCCGTTGATTACAAGGGTCTAACCCCATTTTGACCTTCTTCCCTCTCCAAAGCCATTCATCACTCATGGCAGAATGGATCCCATGTGATATCACTCAATAAAAAACCTGTCTTGTATCAATTGGAGTCAAAAATAGGGAAATCCAACTTGAGGAATTTGAAAGAAAGAAAGGAGCAATAAAAACACTATTACTAAAAGAGGAAGAATTTATGAGAAGGCGAAGAGTGTGAGGAAGCCGATGGCATTTATAGACTCATCTCATTGAGAGCGTGTGTATAAGTAAGTGAGTGAATGAGAGTGTTAAGGAGAGATAGTTTTATTTGGGCCAAAAGTCGAGACGAATGAGACTGAGACAAAAAGGTGATCTCATGACGAAGGTCATGAATAATGCATGATTATTATTCTTTCCACTTCTCCAGGCTCATCCGTCCCAAATCTGATACTTCTAATATGAAACCTGAAGGATAAGCAGTAGGGCGACCGGTAAAGTCGGGACGGAGAAGACGAGGACTGTCGCGTACATAAATGCATGTTAAAAGACTTTCCATTACACATCCCGCTACATTCTTGGGCGTCAGTTGATATAAAAGGGATAATAAGGGCTTCTTATTTTGACTCAATGTCATATCACCGTCTTGGACTCAGTCGCGACAAAAAGTATTGTCCCTGTGTGATCTCTGCATTAAAACTTTTCTATCTTTAACGAGGAAGTTTTAGCAAGTTAAAACGTCTGAAGATAAAAATGGACGCCGCTGTCGAATTACATACAACAGAAGAAACATGAAATAAGTTTTAATGACGAAAAAGATTACTGAAGTTTGGTAATATGCCGTTATTAAAATATTTTTATTCTTCATTTATTAAAATAATAGTCTTATACCTAATTGAATTAGACATTAGTAAATGTAATTGATAAATATTTGAAAATTATTTGAAGAGTCGTCTGATGTTTAAATCTCGTCTTTCAGCAATTAAATAAACAATTTTTTCAAAAGAAGACAAAATTCTTGGAAGTCTTGAAAAGTAAATGTAGAGATTTAAAATGAAAGGGATGAAATGGAAAGGAATTTGTGGGTTGAACAAAAGGGAAGATATGGGTAGGAATTCTTTCTAAATCGCCTTCAGGGTTCCGTTTAATTTTTTCATGTGAAAATTAAACTTTTGTCCTTTCTTGTCACCCATTTCTTGGAGAGAGCAATTTCATTTCCTCGGCTCAAAGTCGGAGGTTTATAGATGAAAAGGATTCGAGATTTATGCCAAGAGTCTTGTCTTTCAAGGAAAACCCGAAAGTCGGAAGAGATTCGTTGGAATACGCTGCGCTCGGAACATCATGTCATCAATTCCCCCAGTCTCTGACAAATATTGGATTCTAAAAGGGCCCTCGAAAGCCTTTTTACCTCGTTGAAGGAATTTTTGGGGGTTCCCGGCGATGTGGGAGATGATGGACCCTTTTTGGTTACATCGCATAGTTACCTCATTGTAGAATCAGAGTTATGCTTCGGATGGGGTCTTCGGTGGCTGACACTAACTTCCCTCGCATGTGTCTTCCATCTCCCTAACTAACTATGAGAGATGGGAGAGACAAGGTTAAGTGATAAGATCATTTCTTCACGCCTCTTTATACCGTCTTCACAAAGGACTTCCTCTCGCCCATTGTCCACGGCTCCCGCATATCTCAACGATTCTCTCTTTCGCTTTCCCCAACTCCTACACCGCTTTTAAACCCTTCATTTGGAAAAATTCAAGGCAGTTTAAAACTTCTTGAATATTTATCATTCAAAAATAAATGTAAATCTATTTGTAAATTATATTACTACATATTTTTCTATTGCCACTAGATTATTTGAATGTGAATGTAAATGAAATTTTATTATAAGACAATTTTCGTAATTAGCCAACAAGAAAAATACAAATTATCTCAGATTTTAATAAATAATAAAATTAGCTTTATCTAAAAATTTTTTCACAAATAATGTTTTTTAAATGCACTTAAAATTATCATTTTTTATTCAATTACATTTTTATTCGAATTGAGATAAAGTGAAAGGATCCGCCCAAAGTTTTTCTTAACATTTAACACAGACTAATTAGAGACGCATTGTGTAGTTGTAAAAGCATGGAAAGGATTTAAAAACGAGAAAAGACGCCCGCCTGCCCTTTCTTATCTCATGCCCTATTGAAGGCAAAGGTGGAGAAACCTCAGTAAAAACTTAAAGTCCTCCTATGCTGACACTCAACGGTCTCAATTCTCTCGACAAAGAAATATTCTTCTTAAAGGCCTTTTCATTATTTCTCGTAAAAAGTGAAATATTCATGTTCGACTAACTAAGTAAAAGAACAAGCACAAGTTATTTAGAACCACCGGTTCATTTTTTATATTTCTCTACAAGGAAACCCTTCAATGGACAGTAAAATATCTCAATCAGTTTATCACCTCGCATGGAGGCCTTAACTTATTTTGCTTTTAGAGAAGGTGGAGTAAGAAATAGATAAGCAAGATTTTACTGTCTCGCCTCATATAATATATTCTTAGAATTTTCTCACTGATCCTATACATCTTTTTCTAAACTCGAAAAATGGAATGCTCCCTTACGTAACTATTTACGCCTTTGAAATCATATTGTATTTATAATAGTCAAATAATTCATGAAACTGAAACTATTTGTTTACACATTTCATAGAATATTAAAGGATGCATTTGAACCACATGTAATGAATATTTTATAAGTTGAATGTGTTTTACTGAACTGATGTGTATGCATATAGTAAATATCATATTTTATTAAGGTAAAAACATTAGCTGTTGACTCTTAAATAAATCTTGAATACCATTATGAACTTTAGAATATTATTTACCTACTCGTACAAATGAGAAGGAGAGTGAAAAACTTATGTTTCAACTTTTGTAAATGAAGTTATCCACAAAAGTTTACTATTTAAGTACCAGGCATATGATCTTCCAAACATTTCAAAGTATCATGTGTTAAAAAAGGTCATGAAAATCTTAAGAGTCACGGTGTACAATTACTGTTCTTTACAAAGTTCTGTGTCTAACCTTTTTTATTTTCATGAAAATGTGGGAAAAATTACCCGCTATCCCGAAAAATTACCCGGAATCGCTAGAGTGTTAACTATCAAATAATATTTGATCAATTTATATTTTTCTTCATAAAAATCATATACGTGAATTTTTTTATAAACATTTTGCTAATTTGCGAGATTCCAGGGTACCATGAAATTAAAAAAGTTCAGACACAGAATTTTGTAACGGACAGTAACAACAGGTTTTTTTTCCTGTCATCTATTATGTGTAAACTTGAGTGTCATAAAGAGAACATTAATTATTAAACGCGTAAATCCCATTGAACTTCAATAGGAAACTTCGCTCCAAAAAAGAAGAATTTTGAAAAGATTTAACAATCGAGCTTTTAAAAGTAACATCTCGTAGGTACTCTTTTAATACCTTACAAAGAGGGAGAAAAGTTTTTAGGGTGAGTTTAAAGCTGGCTCATATTAGAATTACAATGTGGATATTCCTAGAGATGGGTAATGTGAGTGTCTGTCACATTATCATAATGTGCTATGATAGCTATTATTATGCATGAACTGTCAACCTTTAATCCTTTCTTCATCCTTCCTCGACTAATACTCCACCATTTCACTTATTTATCCCTCGACCCCTCTCACTTTTCCTCATCCTCACATCTCAAAGCAAAACCGAAACGTGTCTTACTCCATTTTTACTCAATGATGCTCTCAACGAATGTGCTCGTTCTTCATCTCTCCTTTTAAGGAACTTTGGAATTTACAAATATTAGATACTCAATATACCCTCTAACCAAAATCTTCCTAGTATATTAAACGCACAAAAATGAAATTCACACACTCTAAATGTGTTCAATATCACAATATAGTACAAGAAATATTATATACACATTTCTATATGAAGTATAGTACTATATATCCTCTATAATGTATGTTATCTTGGCATATTGGATTTTATTATACATTATGTCATATCGATCATATTTAATATTTTTGATTTTTAAGGAAGCATGTGCAGTTACTGTATTTAATTTAAAGCTCCCAGCAATGTCTTTATTGGAAAAAACCAAAGATGTCAACATTAGAGAAGAAAGGAATTTTTGAAGATGTTCACATACTTAAACTCAGCGTCCTTTTTAAAAATAAATATATGAATGTTATTATCTTTTCCTCCGGCTCTGAGCGAGATGAAAGATGGATCAATGAAGATGAGACTTTGGTTCATATTATCGGTTTGACAGTGAAAAATCAGTGTCGGGTGCGGTAGGATTTGAAAATGACGTTTTCCTTATTTCATGGCGGGTTGACGTAGTGAGGATCTTGAGGAGGGAAAGAGAGGAAGGTGGGAGGCACAGGAGAAGTCTGTCCTTTTCATATTTGGTACCTGGAGCGAATGGTTAAGGAAGGGAAGATTGTTAGAAGACCTTTATGTACCCTGTCGTGCTCCATACAAGATCCGTATTGAGAATATACCGATGAAGGTACTTAGCCGTTTGAAGGAGTAATAATAATAAGTTAGGAGAGGAGGTATCCTTTGGAGTAAGTAAATCAGCAGAGGTGGGTTCCCTTAACAAATTCGACTCAGGAAGAACCTCTTGCTTCTCCAAGGTATGTTACGTAGGAGTACACCTTCAAGTCATACACATACACTCTTTGATGCATGTTATATATGAAATTTCCTATATTGGAAATGTATAAGAGAGATTCCATGGGAGCCACAAAAGGTTTCTTCTGTGGGGTTTGTGCCTATATCCCTGAGTGAACGTAGGGAGAGGGCGAGTCAAAAAGTCTCTTCTTCAGAGACGTGCTTTCCTTTGGAGAATAAAGGTAACAGGTTGTTTCCTCACACCGGTCAATCCTCATTACGGGCTCGAGCCTTTCACAAACCTTGTTGTGAACCCTCGTTCATACATAAAAAGGCCCTTTTGCCAACTCGCAGATTTCTTACAAGGGGAAAAAGTTGAGTTCTTAGAAAAGGAACCATTCCCGCTATTGGTCCTCTGCTGGCAATTCCCTCACGAGGGACCTCATTAATAGTTCAAGGAATTTGAATTGGAAAAGTCAAAAGACTAATTTCCTTCTCATCATTTCTCTCAAGTTTTTCGTTTCTCCCAAGTTTAATAAATACATATTTCAATATGAAAAAGTGTAGTGGAAAGGAGGAGGCGAGTGAGAGTGGTTGTCCTCGACGTCGAGTCCTCCTTTGCATGTTCATCCTGTTGGGATTTTTCCCGATTTTCATTCAAGCGACGACCAACCGTGCCATAAATCCTCTGTTTGACAATGGCGAGAGAGACGGAATAAATAAGAGTCGGAGACGAGTGATGAAGCGCTCATGCTCTGAGTCCCTCGAATCTCTCACAACGGCCAGGGACAGGGCCCGGATGGTCATCACAGGCGTCGTGGACTCGGTCATCCACTTCCACCCCACACAGGGTATTTTGAGCACTAAGGCCGACACGGACATTGATGGATACAGACATGACGGGCTGAGTGTAAAAAACGGCGAGAGATTCGCCGCCCGCGTTCGCGTCAAAAGAGTAATTAAGGGCGACCGGGGCCTTGAGAATACTCTCATTCAAATCGATGGCTTTGGGCAAGGGAGTCCCAAGTTGTGCAAGAGTCGTGTCCGAGTTCGGGATACGAGGATCTTCATGTTGAACGTTGAGTCCGACGGTGGTCTTCGCCTCGCCTCCAATCCGCTCCCCCTCACTCTGGACAACTTGAAAGAACTCAACTCACCCAGGACCGGATTCTTCCCAGGTAGGCGCTCATTTACTCGCGGCCATAAATCCAAATTGGTCTCATAACTTCACATTAAAGAGTCTGTCTGTGCTCGACATGCCCCTGTCCTCCGCTTCCTGCCTTTCTAATTAAGATTCGACGATTAGGAGAGAACTTTAAAAGAGAGAAATGAACAGACCAATGAATTTTAATTTCCATTTGTCTGACCTCCTTTAAACCCTCCAATTCCAGTATGTTGGTAGGAGTATTTAGTAGTCCTGTACAATCCTGTGGGCACAATACGTAATATGGATATGAATACTTTTTACTTATATTAAACGTGTACAATATTAATTATGCATAGGATATATGTAAGGTGTGGAGAAAGTTGAGGTCTTGTGTGTAAATTTGTATTTAGTTCAAATGGGAATACCTGAAAATTCCGAGGAGCCTCCAGCATGCAATGAGAAGTTTGAATGAAGAGAATATCAATTAGCGGATTGAATTAAAACTACGTTGTTGTAGGGCGTGTCTCCATAACCTTTCATGTTTAATTGACAAAAACGGGGCGAGGGGTTGAACTTCATTTGGACTGGAATTTGAGGAAAGGCATTTATCGGTAGGGAGAATCTATTCTATATCACCAAATGCGAGAATGAAGAAACTCCACGCACGAACTTTTTGTTTTATAATTCAAAATTTGTTCATTCATTAACCATCGCTCGGGATGATGCAGACAGCTGAGCGGCGATAAAAGAACAGTTTTCCAACCAAGAAGTGTGCAGATGAAGAAAGGTTCGCCACACGAGTTGAAGTGCTTCTGAATGATCTCCCCTCTCAGCTCCTTCAACTTTTCCACATCTCTCCTCCCCATGCTAATCTATTTACCAACTGACGATTTCCTCCTTCTGCCTCACACTGCTGCTCCGGATTCTTATTAAAACCTCTTTATTACCCGAATGTGAGACTCTTCATTAAAATCCCCATTATTAATTACTTGAAATATGAAGGGGAGTTTTCGTGGTTTCTTTTCAGCTCGAGTTTTTGTATACAGGGTCGTTCATATCTATTGCCCGCTTCTCCATTCAATTTGAATGAACGACCCTGTACATAAAGAAAAAGGCTATTGGAGCTGGAGGATGAAAGCAAACGTGATTTACTTCTTTACCATACAAATAGTATGTCTCCAACTTTCCGCGGCGTTTTTCCTCTGAGGGCCAATTTAGTGCTATAGAGTCGAAGGGTGGGGGTGCCTAAAATGCAAATGAGAAAAGTTTGAGAAAAGATTTCTTCTTTGTTGAAGTCTTTGGTGAAGACCTAAAAGGAGTTACTGTCAGTATGTCAAGATCTGGCCTTCTCTCTCTGGCTGGTCTCCCTCGTTGGGAGCCCCTTTTCATCCCCGAGTCAACGTGAGTGCTCGCTCCGAGTTGAGGAACTCCCCGCTCCTTCCCCCTTCAAAGTCAATGTCAAAAGTGACCCATTAATTTGGACGATCCACGGCGAAGTTCTTTATGAACTTTCCAAAGAGATTATTTCTATTAGTCCACTACTTTCAAACTTTCGGCTTCCAAGATATATATATCTTGGTATTGGGAGTACATAGGAGAAGGCACTCCTAAGACTTTGGAAAATAAAATTAGTGAGCTTTCTTCGGCTCCTGCCTGTAAAATTTCCTAATAGGAACAAAGTTAAGTTTAACCTCTCTTTACTGACGAGTCTTTGAGTCTTCTTTGGTTGGGAATAGGAGTGACTTTGAGCGTGGGTTTGAAAGTTTGAAGGGATGAGCTCATTTAGGCTGAGATAAGACGGACTCAATGTCAGAAGAGGCGTCGGACTTCTGTTGAATATAAAACAAGAGCCTAATTATAACTTGATTTATACATAACCAGAATCCGATTGTGTGTGGATGAGATGAAACTTCCTCACCTCATCGCCTTTCATTACCAGGCCTTTTATCTTTCTTCCCATCAAATCCATCAGAGGATGTTTCACAATCCCGAGGCCCTTTTGCTTTTATACTCTCATGCCTCAATCTTCTTGGAAAGTTTATATCTTAATAATTTAGTCATTCTACTTCTGCTCTGGCTTTAAATAAGTTTAAATATGAGCAAGAAGGAATTTTCACTTTATTTAGAGCTCAAAGTCTGATTTTAATAATACAAGAAGGGAATGTTAATCTATGAATGGAATACAAATGCATGCTAAAAAATTTCTCAATTTAATATTTTAAAATCTTAATATTTCAGAGATTTTATAATTTATTATAGGTTAACATGTGATCTAGATGATTTTTTTTACTGAAACATAAAGCTTTTTATATTAAATTCTACAAAATCAAAAAATTCTTTAAATGAGAAAAACTTTAAAGAGTTACGACTTTAATCGATTATTGTTGAAAAGTTGGAATTTAAATTATTACAATTAAAAAATTGGTTGCTCAATATATAAAATTTTGGAAGTGTAATGACAGATAATGTAAAAACATTCAATTTGAGAGATTCTTATCAATTTTTTAAATTCATAAATCCAGGAGGTATGTATGTAAAATATTGTTTATCATCTCTGGAATGGAAATGATGGGGTCTGCCACATATTGTGAAGCTGCTTGAAGAGATCGAGGCATTAAAAAAGCAATGCTTATCTGATGACCCTCATCCTTCCAACTCCCACTGATTAAATACGCTACTACTAAAGTACTACCAATTGGAAATGGATAATGGTAGGCATGGTAAGGGTCGGGTCTTTACGTCCGAGCTCGCTCGCCCAACTCATCATGATTCCTGAGTACTTAACGAGCCTTCAAAGCTAACCAATTCATGAGAGTGTTTGATATCTATAATTTAGATCACTTTTATTTGTTAATTCTTGAGAGCTGGTTTTCCAAAGCTCCTATCATCATTCCATAACTGAAGTATTTAGAATGCTGAATGGGAAGGCCTACATGAACCAGAGTAATGTTTATTTAATGCCGAAGATGCAAAGCGAGAGTAATATGAAGGATGGGACTATGAAATGAACTGTAGATATGCAGTTATTTAAGGATTAGCCCGAGACCACACCTATCGAATCGATGCTAATCTCATTCCACATCTCAGGGAGTAAAAGGAACGTGGCATTAACTTTGATGACCTCCCCTCTCACTCAGACTTGAATCAATTGAGGAGAAAAACCAATTTGACTTTGTTCTTCATTCCCAGCTTTCGACTCGAATTATTTCTCTTTCCATTTACAGTTCAACCGCTCTGAGTGTTGACTCTATTTTATTTTATGTCCAATTGCTTTGAACTTATTTTCCCCAGTTTCACATTTATTTTCTTTAGATCAAACAAATGCTTCTTTGGCATTCCAGCCACTGTGTAACTGTCTGAGCAAAAAATCTATAATCCACCAATTCATCAAACAAAATTGTTTTTAATATAGCACTGAATCTAGTTTGAATTATCTATGATCCAATTATACCAGTACGGTATTTAACTATTGATATAATTTTGAAAATAAATTTTTCATATAGTTTTAAAAGATTAAACCAATTATGAGAAATGAAGAAATGGGATGACCAATCCTCAAAATAGTATTATATTCCAAATGAGGATCGTTTTTCTCATTAAAACCGGGTGTCCGAATGCCAGTCAAATGCTGTCAATTAAAAAGATTAGGATTTTGAAGAATCCAGGTTGGAACTCGGACAAGAAAGACAGGAAGGAAAATAATTGAATTGTAACATCCCTTGGCTTTCAATTCAAACCGAGGCGGAGAGATAAGTCTAATGCAGAATGCAGGAGCATGACAGTTGTGGTTGACGTGAGACGGGAAAATGCTTGATCAATCCCTCCTTTAAATGAAGTTGTCAACCTATGTTAATATTGTGGATGAGTGTGAGGAAAGTGAATATTTTCATGCCGTCTGTTCTATGGCGAGGTGAATGAACACCTCGCAATAATATTACGTATTCCCTTTCAGCATAAACTCGCTTTCACCCTACTCACTCACTCAGCTCAATCAAATCCATTTGGAATTTACCCAAGGGATTTCCTGCTATAAATCTCTTCAAATTCAAAGTTTTAATTCTTATTAATTACTAATAGAATTAATTAAAAGCGTGTTTTATCGAGGTTCAAAAACCAATTAAATTTAAACTGTTTTTTTCTAGACTCCCTTCTTGATAACTCCAAGCTGATTTAACAAAATTTTATTAATTTATATAAAAAAACTCATTTGGTTTGGAGTATTCAAAGTTTGAAAGGAAGTTATTAGTGCATGGGGTAAGGGCGTTAGGAAATTTGTAATAGAGTTTTTTGTGCGGGGCATTTGCATAATATAAGTTGACAAAAATGGCTATATATAAGAGGAATGCAAATGAAATGATTCGGGCATTGAAAGAAGGAAAGAGGCAAGGATTGCGAAGAGAGCTTAGGCAAAATCCAGAGCGAATCCATACTTTGGTCATATTTTCACATAAAGAGGATGATGGGGAGGAGAGGAAAAGGGAAGGAGGTGGGTTTCAGTGAAATAGAGAATGAGCCGAAATGAGATGAGTTTCCTCAGTCAATTACTTCACCCGGGATTTATTCTCTCCTCTTCTTAGAGGGATTGAGCTCATGGAGCTCTGGCCGAGTAAGCAAATGGAATGCAAATTGTAGGCTCATCCCAAGACATTATTGTTTTCTCCTCCTCTTCCCTCTTTCCAGGAGATAAGAGGCTATATGGATAGATTCTTACACTTTCCGCTTTTATACTCCTATTATGCCACACACTTCTCTCTGAGGAATTCTACGTCCGGTTGAATTCTTCCGCGGGAAACCTGGTCTTACTCACTTGGCTGCAATCGGAAGACTCTTTTGCTTTCTACATCATGTCTTTTCACAATGATAGGAAACCTCAATTCTCTCATCTCCATTATTCGATTAAATACTTAGAAATTAGCCATCTAATAAAATTATTGAAATAATAACAAAATTATCAAATTTGTTAAGATAAATTTTGGAATTCTAAAGAACGAAATTAGATTTCAAATTAAATCTTGACGAAAATGCAATCATGCAAATTTGGAATAGAAATTGTTTTATTGATGTTGATCATTTAAATGCATATCACTGTGGATTACAAAGATCTCCGCTCGACCTTTTTTTATTTTCATGGTACCTTGGAATCTCGCATATTAGCAAAATGCTTATAATAAATTCACAAATATTATTTTTATGAAGAAAAGAGCCACACAGTATTATAGCATAAAATTTTTAAATTGTTCATTGATTGTCTATATTATTCAAATAACAAAAAAAATTCAATGTTTACAGTCATTGAACTTTTTAAACTGGTACAATCTAATTTAAAATTAATAAAATTGCTATGGATAGAGCGATCAAATCAAAATGAAATTGCCTTTAGTAAGAATTTCATAAATCTTATATTAATATTTATGGTTGTTCAAGTTTCGAGTTTCAATTTGAAAGAAAATGTGAAAATCTTTGGATTTATCGTAATCGAATCGAGTGATTGGAGAACCGTTTGTTCTTTTATTGGGCGTGTAGAGGAAAGAGGGAGAAAGTCAAGCGGTGGGGTCGAGAGATATCCCTAAATCAGTTGAGCAAACAAATTTCTCATAGAGAAGATCAAAGAGTAGGTAGTTGTATTCGAATAGTTAGGAGGAATCGTCTTTTGAATTTCCCAGTTAACCACCTCTTCCTTTGTGCGATCTAATTTATCTCAAGTTTTGAGTTTTGTCTCAACCATCCGCAGGATTCTAAATCAGATTTTCACAATTAAGAGACTTCCTCTAGGAGGAATTCCAACGGTTTCCTCTCTTTTCCTCCCACTCCGCTCCTCTTGTACTCTAATACTTATGAGAATGGGGATGCTTCTTTTGAATTATTACTCACTTTGGACTTGAACTGAAGGAGGAGGGAGGAGAAATTCAAAGTTTACAAGACTTCCAAAGCTCCCAAGTAGATAATGGCCTTTGAGAAACATAAGACAAAATACAACATTCATTTCCTCAACTTTTAATTCCTTTCCCTTTCATTCTCTTCCTCACATTTGGATTTGATCTTTTCTTCACAATAAAGGGATATATTACGAAAAGTTTCTCAACAAACGACAAAAGATTATATTCTATATAGCCAAACCAAATTTCTCAACTTGAAAGGTTTTATAAAACACGTACTATCAGTAACTGTAGTAATAATATTAGATTAGGATTCATAGAATTGATCCAGCTATGTCTATCCCGTTTTCCCTATTCTAAACTATTGCCATCATTAGTATGAAAGCATTCTTTAGACTAGATTATTTGAACAAACAGTATAAAACGCAAATTAGTTATATTTCTCTAAATATCCTGATGCAAAAGTTAGAATCGATAATTCTCTTGCATTCAAGTTTAAGGCGTGCGTTCGTGGCACAATGAAAAGCGTCTTGAGAATCCAAAGATTTCTTATTTCATAAAGCTCATTAAAACTAGTGATTCTGATTTGATATCATTAATTCCGAATTAGTATTTATCATATTCAAGAATTCCCTAACAATATGGGAACATTGAAATGCTCCAAGTTGAGTTTTCGTCAAGCGCGGTAAGAACAAGATAGGTATGAAATGAAGGGGGTGAGTTGTCAATGAATCATCTTTATTTAGCAAGTCATAAAGAGATAGTTGAGGTCAAGTTGTGCCATACGGCGACCGCAGACTTCTCAGATTATGGATTCTGAGAGATGATGAGTTGGGAGGATGGAGAGTCGTCCTGAGATAAACTCTGTATCACGCCTTCATGCATAGATTCATAAGGTTCTATCTCTCTTCCAAAGTGTGTATTTTATACAGGAAGTCAAATCTAAGACGGATGATACCCAGCACCATTTGCACCCAAACTTTCTCCCTTTCACGCCTTTTGTTTCTCTTGTCTAAATTCAAATGAGAGAGAGGAGGAAAACGGTCCACCAACTGGCAATAGCAATTTGAAATGGAATTCTTCCTTTTCTTTCTTCCTCTGTCGCAACGGTTTTCTATAATGGCTTATCAAGGCTATACAAATATACCACGAGTATCCGCTAGTATCACATATTTTAGAATGTCTTTCTCGAAATTCCATTCAAATGGCCTTGCGATTATAAATTTTTCTTATAATAGATGATAAATACTATTTTAGTAGTTTAATTTCAGTCTAATTTTTAAGTAGAATAAGGATATTACACAAAAACTAAAAAAAATCATTTTATTTCTACGTAGGTGTACTACTTTTAAGAAACTCATTTGCTTATATTGAATCACAATTTCTTGTTCTGGTTCTTCTCGCTCTTACCATAAAAATAGCTGAAATGAAATTTCAACAACTATAAATTTTACTTTTAGCACTTGGCTTCCAATTTCTGATCAATAAATGACTTTTATTTGTTGAACCTAGAATAATAAAATTAAATAGATAAGCATAATAATACGGTTACTCAGCAGTTAAATATAGTAGTTTCTATAATATTTCACAGGTTAAAAATTATAGCATTTTTGAAGTGTTTGAACTCTCATGCTAGAAATGCAAGTACATTATAGGATAATAAATTTTTATATTTTTGTAAATTTTTGTGCCTACAAGATTTACTACTGGCAAGTATCATTAATGTGAAACCCACAAAAAAACACTCCAATATTGGAAGTGTAATAAACTTTACGAGACCTGCCTTAAATTTTCCTATTAGCCGTATTAGAGGTCAGTTAATAAAAAATGCATTTAAAGTTTTATCCTTTATAATATAGTTTCCTTCTATGGACAAGGAATTAAAAGAGGAATGTGCTGCTACAAATTATACACCTACAGTATTTATGTCAAAAAATTTATTAGATAAATGCCTAATGTTCATTTATAATGCAATTTATTTGATCCTTCTCCATTTTTGCTCCTGAATAACAGAATAAGTGACAAATACGTTTAAAAGAACCATAAAGACTCGACTGAACGTCGTTATCAAATGAAGTGGCGACATTAGGCAATGGTGAATAAATAGTCTGTAAACTCGATTAATGTGCTGCTTATTCATCTAACTCAAACTCAGTCCCTGGCGTTGTAAAATTGAAAGAGAAATTAGGTTTAAGCTTATTCGCGTTAAAATGCAAACAAATTAATGGTTCGAGTCAAATGGGGCACAAACACTTCCAAAATTGTTTGTTTTCTTTGAATGAAGCTAAAAGGTATGAAATTATCTAAAAGCTTTTAATCCACTATGAACGAATACCTACAAAAGTTTGAGCTACTTCCTCTTTTCACCGAAACACACGGGAGGATGAGTGCTTTTCCTGCCCAAATGCATCCCATCATAAGGTTGGGCGGGCTCGCTAATTGCCAAGTAATTTGACTCTCTCCCTTCTTTACGACATTCAATTGTAATGAAATACATTCTCGTGGGGATAAAAGCCAAAAGTTTGTTCGGAGCTCTTCAATTTTAATTAGAATATTTATCTTTTTAAATTTATTAAAAGCCTTTTAATCTCTTTTTCTCAAAAACCTCGTTTTTTGACATCATAATAATGTCAAAAGAATATCTCAAACAATGACACTAATTGTTTTATTCATACAATGGATCTCATCTCATATAATTACATCTGATAAATTAACACTAGGTAGATAGAAAACTGAATGAAGAAAAATAAATGCGCATATAAAAAGTTTATTTATACGATATAATTATGATCTTATATTTGGCATTTTGATGAAATTGTAACACAATTGATTATATGCATGTACACACTGTATTTTACTTATATTTATAATATTGGAATACTTATATACTGAAGGAAATATGAGCGTGTAATTAGAAGCCATCAGCGTTTTATGGCATCAGTCAAATTAATATGCTTTGTCAATTTAATAGACGAGGAAACGGAACTAGAGGCGAAATGCTATAAATCATATTCTCTTCACATCATAGTATTCTCGAATTAAACGACTAGTTTGTCTATGCCACATTATATGGCCCTTTTGTATTCATTAGCATTTGGCACAATTCTTGTAGATTAATTAAGTGATGATGCAAGGAGCGAGAGTTGTCTGAAGAAATTAGCCATTGAAAAAATAAAGCAACCAGACACGAGCCCTTTAATTCCACGTCAACTCGGGCGAAAAGAAGAGCGTGGGTGAAAAATCAAAAGAATTATTCTAATTGCTTGATTATTCTTCCAAATGACTCATTTAGTAAATTTGGGTGTTTCCTTCCTTTGAATACAATTCGTGTGCCTTGAGATAAGTTACAATTCTAATATGAAAAAGAAATAATTTCACTCGTGAGAAGAAAACTCGCCTTCGAGGAAAGTAAAATATCCTTATTAAGAAAGAAAATAAAGGTTTGTGTTGAAATGAAACTATGAACCTATTATTTATATTCGCTCATTTCAAAAAATTGTTTTGGAGCTCATGCTACGCAAAAATGTGAAAGCATTTGGAAAAAATTCTTCATAATATTTAATCTCGTGTCTTGTATTAGTATTATACAAACTATACTCCTGTAAATATCTTTAATACCTTAGGTATATACAATGAATACAAACTCATTTTATTCGTCTATTATTTTCCTTGCTCAGAATACACATATGGCTCTTATGCTTACCTGAATGCATTTTAATGGTTTGAGTGAAAGTAGTTCTGGTAATAAGCATAATGCGAAGGGAAAGGCTCTCGGAGTCATAAAGTGTAGCTCTCGAGATTTAGTCATTAGTATTAGAGGAAATGGGTAAGGAATTTAGTTAGTGGAAAAGGGTGAAGGAATCCCTTAAAGACACTCCGTGCTCTCGAAGAGAATAGAGAGTTATGTTCCAAAATCGATTTCATCTTATCGTTAGTTTAAAGAAAATGGAAATGGAGTGGACTGGAGTAGGCTATTATTCCCCTTTATGATTATGAATGGAGGGGCAAGTCGGGAGAAAATGACCTTTCTGTCAGACACATTAAAACGCTGGCTCTTGCTCTGATTGTATTTGATTGACATGACATGACATTGACATCGCACACGAGAAATAGAATTAAACTTTAAGAAAGGCCATTGCGTGGCCTCTCGCTCCTTTGCATGACCAACTCATTCATTTTAAACTACTTTTCCTACACGGAGCCTCCGTTTTATGCGAATTGTATTTAATAACCAAAAGTAAAGGGTGAAATGAAATGGAGCGCTCAGCAGAATGTGCAATTCTAGTGTTTATTATATTTAGTACACGTGTGGATTGAGTACGCGAGCTATCATTCATATAACATGTTGCATATTGCCAACAAATGTCATAATTTAAGGTAGATAATAAATTAAAAATATTAATGAATTGTCATTTAATTACATTTATGAATAAATGTTCAACGAATAAAATATTCATAACTCAATCAATCAACTTAATTCTATTCACATTTATCTGGAGTAATTTATTTAAAAATTGGCTCATTTAATTACAGCGTATTTACATTAAGTAGAACGGATAAGAATGCATGCCCAAGAATATTATTTTAAACAATGAACCCCTTCGTAAACATTGTGTTGAAGAATTGTAATTTCCTAATCGTTAGGATTTTGATTGTAGGCTAGTGTAAAACATAAGATGATTATCTTAAACCTCACCGGATTGCTTCCCTTCTCCTTCAGACTCCATAGGTATAATAATTAGTCGCATCGCATGCATAACTCGATTTAATTTAAGAGCAAGTTTATAATCAAATCCTCAAAGGGAGTCGAGTCCCTGGAATATGGTTTTATGAAGGAAATAATAAACTTTAAGTTTCCAACAAATTAGTATACTTATCATTCATAAACAATACTAATGAAATGAAACAATGTTGAGTTCATCATGATTTATTCATTTTTGTGCAACAATTCAATTAATTTTATTGTGTACCTTCTTGGTGGTTATTATTCTAGGCTAGTCAATAACTCCAAGTTTATTTAATAAAAACAACGGACTCTTAATGAATATTTAATTAATTAATTTCATAAACATATTCTTATTTACGCGAAAAATCAATTAACTCTTTGTTTTAATAATCAGTCAACAATGAGCTAAAATATTTATCGGCTAAACAGTAGCCTTTATCGTTAAATTCTGTTTGCAAAGTTTGTTAAGCAAATAAACATTTATCCAATCACTCCTTCATTTCCTTTCACAATCTGCAATTAAGTTAAGGAGAGACGATGAGAAAGGAAGGAGTAATAAAAAGAAAGCTTATATATTAAGACTTATGTTCTCCACTTTTATAAGCAATCTAATCAAGACCTCGGTGACAAAGGTAAACTAATTTGTTCCAACGAGACTTCCTGGAAAATGCGATCAATAATAGATTCAGTCTCGTATTGAATTATTCACTTTTTCCAAGAAAAGAAAGATCAGTTCTGCATCTTAAATGTATAGCATGCGTATAAAAGGCAAAGGAAGGCTCGACTCTTATCATTTAAATAAATACTTACATACATAAATATTAAATCTAACTTCATTGTGTATGAAAAACCTGCGTAAAACTATTGGCAAAATTTATTTACTTCAAATCTGACTATTTGTTTTTTTAAATCAAGTTTAAAAATTTGAGTAATAGATTGTTACAGTTTAATTTTTTTATTTTAATTATGATAATTAATTAATTTAATTGTTTGTTTCAATTTTTGAGTTGCGAGAAATAACAGGATCATTTAAGTATGAATGTATATTTTATTATAAGCAGAGGTCTTCTCGAAATGTTGACAAATTCGCAAAAAAAATCATTAGAAAAACCTTTAGAAAAAGATTAAACTCGCTTAGTGAGCAAAGTTATGAGTTTCAACTACACTCAAGTGTGATGTTAACGTCAAGTGTCCATGATTACATTTGAAGCGTGTGTTTACACTCGAAGATTCAAGTTGGATAAAAGTTTTTCGAAAATGGTCTGAAGGTCAGTTAAAGGAAGTTTCGGAATGCAAATGATATATTTAATCCATGATTAATCAAGGTTGATTTGCAATTGAGGCAAATTGTCTCATAATTCCCATATACTTTCCTTGATAAAAAGTATTCCAAAGGCGCAATCTTGTTCCGACGTGGAAATACTTCAGGGATCAGTGGAGTGAACTAAAAATTTCTCTTCATATGGTCTACTCCTCTTTCTCATCCATAATACATGGGTTGAAGGAATAGAATCACCCCGAAAAAAAGTGTTAAAGAACGACTCCCAATGAGTTTCTCCTTCTCAATTTCATATTTTTCCCTCATGGGCCACCGGTGAGGGGAATAATAGAAAAATAACGCAGGACTTTTCATATGTATAAATACAAGTCCACACACGCATTTCCACACACTCAAAAGTCCTTTAGCTCCCTCATATAAGAAAGGGAAGGATTTGGAGAAAGCATTGCGCATGAAAGCCTCTACTCTTTTCACTCACTCACTAACGTGTACTGAAGGATTTTCCCCGTCGTGGTGAGATGGTTCGTGGCAGTCCAATAGGACTTTCCTCGACTCCCACACCAGACACTGTGCAAAGGCTCAGGAGAACATGAGAGAGGATCTTCCCAATTCATCCCATTACCGGTTTCTTCCATTGAGAAATCAAAAACTTTAAAAGTCAGAGATTAATCGAGACCTTGAAGACCTTGGCAAGGTTTTACATTTGAATAGTGAATCGTACTACGGTTTGAGTTCTTGGTTCTCCGAGTGAAATTGGAGGGGAAAGTGAGGGTTGAGTTTGGAGTTTCACGGGGACGCACATGGACGGGATCCACATGGTTGATTGTCGAAACTGACAGTTTGTGGACATTGTTCTTCAAGGAAATTACCAATCCCTCTCTTGTTCCTCCCTTTCCCAAGCCCGCATAATTTTCCCCTGAGACTCAAAAGTGCTTTGTGCGAAGAGGGGAAAATTTGACGGACTTCCACCGTCATCATGTCTCCATTTGACTCATCCGTCGGGGGATGAATATATGAATCCATGAAGGTATATTCCTTCTCACATATCCATTCTTTAATGTACATTCTCTAATATTTTTGTCCTTTGTACGTTCCATGTTAAACATCCGAGTAAATCAAAGTTAATGCCATATTTATCATGCTATAAATAATTAATTAACGCTGAAAAATATTTACTATTTCTCTCAGAGTTGAATTGTAAACTTTGTAGAATATCCTTGTATTCTTTAAATCACACAACTTTTTTGAAATGTCATTTAAAATCTTTATGAAGATCTTCGTCTAAAAAATAAAGCGAAATCAGCATTTGTTAACCCATTCTGTGAGTTCTGTTACTGTATACTAAATAGGCCTTTATCTTGAATCATTCTTGAACTCGCAATAGAGAATTTTGATTCTAATCTTATAAGTGCTATTAAAGCTATAAAACTTGGAATAATATGGATTAAAAGCTCAAGTAATAAGTATGAATTTACAAAATAACATGGCAAAGATACCGTGCTTATTTTACTTAATTAATGAATTTAAATTCTTTCAACCACAAGTTGTGTTTAATCTTTTTGGGTTTATCGGTTACTTTATACATTTTATACTGAAGGATAAAATTTTGTTCTATCTTTAGAAAAAAGTTTAATAGGGAATTTGGTAATTAATATACCAGTTTGGAAAAGGGGTTGAAATTGTATTTATTTGAAAAAGAGAAGCAATTGAACTTTTTAAGAAATTTCGAGTCATTGATAATGTGGTTGAAGGACTTTGATACTGATGTATAGTGGGTGTAGCTAAAAGAACTTTCACTTCTCCCCTTCTCCCCACCTAATCAAAATTGCATGAATTTCCAAGTTGATTTTGGAGGGTCGATCCTCTTGAGCTAATTCACTTACATTACTCTTTGCTTTTTCAACGACCAGTTTTTCAACGACCAATACTCTGGAGATACTGCCAAAGTCTTGTTGGAAATTAATGACCAGTAAGTTCAATCAGGGCTGTACAATTGATTTAAAGTAATAAAAAATTTATTGTAGAAATAAATTATTGATGATATTAAATTGAAATAGAATGTTAAATCTACAAAAGTTCTCAAATTAATAATTTATTTACCTACCCATTGAAAGATTTATTCAATTTAACGTAAATAAAAAAATTGATTTAATGTAGAAACTTAAGATCTTTACTTTGAGTGATAAGTTGGAAACAAATTTGGCGCTTGACACGATGAAGATATTTTATATACTTGAGTTCAAGGGTGAAGATTTTATTTTAACCAGAACAGAAGAGATTTATCTATTCATTTATACTTTTCGTACATAAACGCATTTATTCTAGAAAGGGGTTGACTCGCGGTTCCACAGTATGGTTGGCATTCTTTGCGATGCTGATCAGGTAGGAAGTAAATTGATCTCGTAAGTGGGACTTCTCTTCAGAATTTGCTTTGCTTAACTCGGTCCCCGATTTTTCTTTCTCTTTTCCTTTAAAAGTTCTCTCTCCACTTTCCCATTTTTTAGATTCCTAAAGATCCATGGGGGAGGGAGTACACAAGGAATCGTAAAGCGAAAGAAACGAACCAAGATTTCTGCTGCTTGGCCAAAAACTTGGTTTGTTCTATGGCCTGAGAAATTGTGATGAACACAACTGTCGAGCTTCGACTTTAGTTTTTTCCCAAAAGATAGGAAAGTTACTCCCTCAGCATCAGGAGATTCACAATCTTCGAAGTTTACAAAATTAGAAAATGTGTGTGTACATATGGGCAAGTGGAACAAGACAACTTGGAAGGCCAATAGTATCTTCTTTCACACGAACGACGCAACACGAATGAGGGCTCTTTTATAAAATCAAGAAACTTTTATCAACATCAACGAATTTTATATATATTTCAACAAATTGCCTAAAATGTCAATAATTTTTTAAGAAGTTTTCTTTATTAATTTAATCAATTGTTTCAATTGCTTCCCACGAACTAATCAATTGAATTGACCAGTGTTCAAACAGGATTATTGTGACTAAAAGGAAATATTAAATGTATAATGTCAAATGACTTTATTGGTTTTTATATTTATTGTATTTGCCAATCCAATTAAGTTAGCCAAGTAATCCTTCTGGTAGATTGAATGGATATTAAATGAGCGATGAACTCCATTGCGTACACATTCAATATTACTCATGCAGATATTCGTGAAATCATAAACCATGCATGACTTTCTGAATGCCTATAGACGTAAATTAAACAGTGTTCACGCAAGAAGGCATAAGCATAATGAATGTAAATAAGCCATCTATAATACAATATTACACATTAAGTCATTCATGCGTAGGTGTAGTACTTAAAGAAAAAAAGCACTTTAATAAAGAAAAGAACCGTTAAAATACAATAATTATAAAAAGGAAATTATTTACTAAAATTCTACCTATATTTATTATTTGTTATATCATTTCGATGTCTAAAATATTTCACTATTCGTTCATTAATATAAATGCAAAAGCATTGGAATGAAAAAATAGGCTGTAATATGATTATGAGTACATATGAGTATTTAGTATGAAAATATTTAAATGAAAATGAGATTTAATGAATCATCATAAGTTCAATTTATGAAGTTGTTTCATTTCACATTTTTTTGAAAATGGGCCATTTTTAAAGAAATAATATTTGAGAGTTTCCATCTTCAGTGTGAATTTTCTGAGTGGTTCTCTCGGATCTGTAAATTTTGAACATTAGCAAGGAGTAAAGATCCCATTAAGGAGGTGATGAGGTACAAATGCATCCGAAGTAGAGTGGAAATGTAGGAAATTAGAAGAGAGCCTCGGAATGTCCCTCCGCAAACCTCGCCCTTTTCTCCATGTTCCCCTCTTAAGAGAAAGAATTCCTCTTTTCCATCTCTCTAATGCAATAATGGTGGGTAATTTATCTAGAAATAATTTAGTGTGCGGGGCTTTTCCATGCATCCTCCTCCACTCAGCACCTCGGTGTTGGAAGCTCGTGAGCGACTATTATTACCTTGATTCATCCACTTTATTAAAGCCCTTGAATCCACAAATTGTCCTAATGGGAACTTGTCTTCCGCGACACGCCATCTCTGCCCTCTTGAACAATAAAAAAAGGCTAAAGGAATTTCTGGCTAATCCTAATTTCAGTTTTATTCAACTTTGTCTTGTATTAGCCTGCTGTTCTCCTATATGAAGTATTTGAAAGACTTAAACGAGGTTTAAAAAAGTCATTTCATTTTTGTATAAAGCCACTTTGAAGATATGAAAACACTTAAGCTTTTTTTATTTAGCATCGCATGGAGTCGCCGGCTCCTAAGGTTAAGAAACAACGTTTGGGAAAAAAGGCTCTGAGAAAACCCGACTCGCAGAAAGGATAACATTGACATGACATCTCATTTGGCATTCTGTACATTGTTCGTTCTCAAGTATAAATTCAGAGTATGTATGCAAGTATGGAAATGGGAAGGAGGAATTGTAGAAGGGAATTCTTTAAGATGCTACAATACCTGCTGCTTGAAGAATTTCTCCCTTTTCGAATCCTTTGAACTCCTTTAGAAAAAGAAAGTTGGAGGCGAACGTCTTCGGCTCATACGGACCATGAGAGGTTTAAAAGTACACAAATGTAATATGGACCGAGAATTTCGAACGAAAAGTGAAAGGGAGAGAAGAAGAGCATAATTGAGACTTTCAAGTATGTGCCAAGAGTTGTATTTATTTTATATTCTGCTCCAAGCAGATGTATGTAAATCCACGTGTATTCATATTCATAAAAATAAGCATATGGGATAGAGAGGAACGGCCACATTTATATTTATAAAATGAACCGAAGGATTCGGGAAAAAGAATCTCATTTGAATATGATTTTTCTCTTTTTCCGTATTAACGACTCAATTTCCATTTTCATTGCTCGCCGTTCCCCCTCCTTTCTCTTTACGCCTTGCGGTGAGTTTAATTTCCCTCTAGTTTCACAAGCCAGATGAGATGAATCCTCAGGCCAACAGTTTATTCAGCCTTCAATCTTACCTTCCCCTTTAATGAATTCTTAAAACTAACTTCATGGCTTTGGATATCATCTCAAGTTTATCGCATAAGAGTTTGCTCCATAAAGAATTTTTTAAATTTTCTTTTCACAGTCCTTATTTCCCATACGTAGAAAATTTTTAAAAGAGAACAATTTTATATGGTATGCCAGTTTTCCATATTTTTTGACGTATTTCACGATTTAGTCAATAAAGGATTGAGAAAAATGACAAATAATTGCAAACTTATATCAGCTTAGAGAAAGTCATATTAGACTTGTGAGAAAGACATGCTTCGTATATACTTCGAGTTTCAAAAAAGAACAAATAAATGCTTTTTGAGCTAAAAATGAAGGAGAGAGAAGGCAAAGATAAGATTGCCTTCGTTTCTTACTTTTTCTTCATTCCCTTATCTAAATTTGAAGTAGGGGCCCATCAGCGAGGAAAGGAAAGCGAAAAAAGTGATATCTGATCATTAGCAAAAACGAGGCACTCCAGATAGAATGTCTAAAGCTTAACCTAAAAATCTGTAACTTCATTTTCTAATACATTTTAATATTTTGAAAAAGCTTGTAAGAATATATTAAACATATCAAGTTTTCAGTATTCAATTTTTAAAACTATTATTTTATTTCTAGAAATATGAAAGTGAGTAAAAGGAAATGTAATACCAGTACCTTGTACAGTATAGAACTATAAGTGATAAACAGTATATAGAATATTTAAATATGAATCTAATATGTATGAGTATATTTCTTTGTGCAAAGTGTAGTAAATATAGGCTTATAATGAGTGCAAGTATCGAATTTTTTTTCTCGAAAAAGAATGATCATGAATGATTTCATTTCCTATCTAAATCTAGGCGAATTTCTCTCGTAATGAGATGAAATAAAAGGGAAATGATGAGGAATTGAACGAGACTGAAGGATCAGACTAGAATAGTTCATAAACATAAGTTCTCCTAACTAGGTTCTATTCAGGCTCTCTATGAGCTCGTAGCGTAATAATCATAATCATAATGCTGACGTTTGCAAAAGCAAATGATGATTTTTCCTCCTTGAATCCATTTCCCTCTCTTTCTTTGCCATTCCCAGATTTTTCGTTTCCTTGAGGAGGCTCAAAAGTAGGTGGGGAAAATATATTTTTCCTCTCTTATTAGATTCTCAGGATTCTATCGCAGCAGTTCCGTTGAGGGTCTTCGCGGCACGTTAGTTAGTTGGACTCGAGAGATTCATCTGCACTTCACCTAAATTATTATTATTACTCGGGAGAGACTACCTGGGGATTCATCCATCCACATGTTAATCGACTTTCTCCTTGTCTGAGCATTAGCAAGGAAAGAATCTCTCACAGTCTCTAACTCTAAAGGATCTTCTCATGCAATTGGTCTGTTAAAAAAAGTTCAGCCCCGTTGAGTCATAAATCTCCCAATTACCTTGTTCAGAGTTCGTGTTGATTTGAGTTTGAGTTCTTTTCAAACAAATAACAATCCTATTGAAGTCCCATTAGTTTTCTTTTAACAACAATTATTGTAAAAAAGTCAATTATATTAATTTTTAATTAGTACTTTAATAATTTTAATTGACAGGTAATCTAATTAAAATATTTTTAATGTTACGTTATTTTATGTTAATATTATTTTAATAGTCTTTTCGGAGATAGTTCTAAAGGTTTTAAACATATCAAATAGCGCTTTTGATTCATTTGGGATTGTTTGCTTTTAACAAATACTTAAAGTTTGTTAATCCTTGTAAGTTGAGCCAGAAAACAAAAGAGCTGTCGTGTTGTGCCATTCGTTCAACATTAAATTCACTCTGGCAGTCAAAGAAAGAGTTCAAGTTCCTTTAGCCATTTCCAGACCGTTATATTATTTGTTCGAGAAAAGTGGATTTTCCTAATTTATATCTGGAAAGGTTCGAATCAGGTCGGATTTTAGATCCGTTCATAAAGGGAAAGAGGAGGAAGAATAAGAAATGGAAATTGGATGAAAGTTGTTCCCCTCTTGAACTATAACAGATATATGGTCCCCGCATTGAAACCCGAGCACCTAATTTATCGACATAGGAAATTAGGCGTTGAAGATTAGAGAAAGGATTTTGAGCGTCTTCGCAAAGAGGAACGATTCTCTCATGTGCTAGACTTTCCTAGACGATGAGAATGCTCCGCATTCCAAACCTATTTTGAATCAAAATGAAATGAAGGATGATTAATTCTTCCATGTCAGACTTAATTTTCCATTTGAAGGCAAGAAATGAAATTTCACATTCTAATTTGCGACTTTTCGATTTTCACTCGTCGCATCAATTTCTTTTCGAATTCTTTTTTCATTAAAAAACTTCAACTCCAGTCCAGAGTTTTGAATAAGTTCTCTTTTTGAAATTTCTGAACTTTGAATTTCTAAAATAAAACTATTCGCAAATGTTTTATACTTTTATTAGAAAAATTGAGGGAAATTAAATAATTCATTCAAAATTCAAACAATTCTCATTCTGTTAGAATTGCTTAAGCTTTGTCGTGTAATTTAAAATCGACGTCATTTGTCATTAAATTAACAAAGGGATTAAGGGGCTTTAGAATTGAATCAATCTAATGGGAAGGCTATATAATTAACTAATTTCTTATCAATATGGAATTGGAAAGGCTCGAGGATGAAAGTCACTTCCGCTCGAGAAAGTTGTAGGAGAAGGAGAATAAAAGGGTAGGTGTGTCTTAAGACGTCTTGAGGGTCTCTTGAAATCCTGAGTTTCTTGAGGAGGAAGTCGGGAGTTTGAAAATAAAGGAGGGAAATCTGGGCTCCCCTCATCAATGGAGACACTTAGAGGGAAGGGAATTTGGAAAGAAGAAGCGGAGAAAGGAACAGGGCCCTTCCTTGCATACTAACCACCCTGATTCCCCGACTCATGGAATACATAATCAGTCACTCTGAGGAGTAACCCCACCTCAATCCCCCATTAATAAAGCCTCCTGAATAAAAATCTACAAAGTTTTACAATTCACCCGTCTCTCTCTTTTTAATTACTGATATTAACACCGGCCTTGATAGAATGCTCAAGCAGGCACTAACAGAAAAAACTGCTTTTTACCTTCTTCAGGTCTTTCCTTCGGCCTCCTTCTCCCTCATTGACTTCCGCTGAAGTGATGAGCGGGGAGAATTTTCCGTGATGGAGCATCCAAGTCTCGTCTACAACTCATACTCATACGGAAATAACACCCTTCCAATCCACAACCATAATCATCATGAAGTCCCAGCTCAGCATCACACTCCCAACAACGCCTATGGTTCATTGAACAAGGCCCAACATGGAAATGAGCAACGACAACACACTCACGTCAAGTACGAGACATATGACTCGTACAATTTTGAAGACCCCGAATGGTCCTACCCAGTCTCGACCTTAAATGGGGTTCATAACAGGCGGCAGCCGGCGACAGGAAATTCTACGCTCCTTCATAACCTCCGACAGCCGCCGAACATCGGAAACCACAATATTAATCATAATGGAAACAACGGTCCGCTTCCGCCTCAGTATGCCCAACACCAACAGCAGCAGCTTCAACAGAAGAACTTCAACTCGGCGAGTTCCTACGGGATCGTTGGGAATAACTTGTCGTTGAATCAAACCCAAGTTGTGAGACAAATCCAAGAGAAGTTCGGCTCAGAGCAGCCGTACGACCAGGGCCATCCCCAAGGCCAGATAGCCAAAGAACAAGAGAGCGGAATTAACAATCGCCTGTGTTGTCCAAATGTCGTAGCGGAGGACCGAGGGAATCGAAATGATGGACCAGCTCCTGGTGGAGATTTGAGTGATGGGGGAATCCGGGATTCGTACTTTGGCTCATTGTGGCTTCACTGCCGACTTCCCCTTCTCCTCCTTCTCGTCGTCGTGCTTCTCATTATCTTCCTCTCATTTTCGGGAGCTCTCATCTATTTTAGATGTAAGCAACAGCTCCTTTCATTCTCTCACTTAACTATTTATCGCTTAATTGCCAAATTAATAATTTACCAATTAACAATTAACCCGGAAGAGCTTCTCTTTCCTTTTTAAATGTATTACTTATCACCGGGAAGAAAGGGTGATTGAGTGGCTATATAATATGACTAACAAGATTTTCTCTTTCACCTTTTTTTTATCTCTTTCAGATGTTCCTTATAAAAGTCGGAGTCCTCTTCCAGAAGGTAAGGTAGCATCGGGCCTTGTTGAGCCAAAACTTTACAAAACTTTCCGCTTTCCCCTTAAACTCGGCTTGAATGCTTTTATCGGTCACTTCCCATCGCAATTGAATGGTACGTTAGCCTTTTCCATGTGGAGACTCCATCGAGGCTTCCTCCAGTGTCAGGGAGGGAGTCTCAGAGCCAAACTGATGTTCCATGTGTGTAGCAGTTGACAATTCTGCGTGAGCAAATAGCCCCTTCTCCTCATCTGCGAGCGGGGAATTGAGGGGGGAGTTGAATGGCCATTCGAATGCAAGCCATATCAGAGAGTCTCAAGTTTAAAAGGCGCAAAAAGGAGATTGTTGAGAAAAGGTTTTTTTCGTTCCTCAACTTGGGATAAAGGAAGAAAGGGAATTGCCGAGAGCCTTTATGTGTTCACAATTCCCAATATCGACTAAGGAGGAAATAGAATTGAGAAGATTCGGGAAATTCGATGACACTTCCATTAATTTATTTATTTAGAAGAATACCTTAATTCTTCACAAGACCCTTGTGAGGCCCGCAATGAAAGAAGAGACCCATGCGATGTATAATAAATGAAGGGCTCTTGAATGAAGGAGGAGAACGAGACATCGGGAGCTTTGTGTATGTATAATGAGAAGCGTGGCAGGGCGGGATGCTCTGCCTCCCGGCTTTTTATCTATTGAGAAATATTATCTTTTCATAATAATAAATGGGGAGGGTGAGAAATTTCATTTAGTTCTCCGCAAAGTCTAGTCAAGGATTGGATGCTAAAGCATTTTAAAAGCCTCCACTTCCTCGGTTATAGTTTTTGAATGGCTTGAAAGTGGGGAGGGCCATAAATTATTTGATTTGATGTTGGTTCACTTATATTAGCTTTTGACTCTCTCGCGACATTTGAACTCATTTCTGGTCCTCGGTCTTCTTCCCTTACGCGCCCTATGCTACGCAGTCCTTACAATAAAACCTGACGCGGAGCAAGGCAATGAATCAAAAGGAATGTATAACTTTTCTCGCCTCTCTTGAGTTCTTGAGAGGGTGAGGCTGATATGAGATGATGACCTGAAGGAATCCGAGGTCTTCGGGAAATCAAATCCGACCCCCATCTCGGGATTCCATTTATTGGAGTGAGCTCGGATGAAATGAAATGGTTCGACTGTGAATGAATATGACAGGAGAGCACGAAACTAATACCTACCTTTTCCTCTTCTTCAAAAAAAACTTATTATATTTTATTTTATATTATCATGTCTCTTCGTGCTTTTTCAATTTCAAATATTGCTCTTCCTTTCGTAGCTCGCGAGAGAATATTTAATATCTTGCTAAAATTATTATTTTTTATCCTCGGAATGTTTTCATTCTGAGAAAAGTCAAGAGAAAGAATTTAGATTTAATATCCTTGTGCTTGGACTTTCAAGAAAAGCATTAATCTGCTTTATTGTTTTAGTTTTAAATTCCATTGAGGAATTCAACAGTATTAATGGTCCTACCTAAATATAAAAAATACAATTACGCATGTACTTTCATGCTCTCATTATGAATTAAATTTTTATAGGTAAAGTCATTCAGAATACAGTGATCAATAATTCCCAATGTTATGATTCAATCATCATTCTCTTACTTTAGGATCAATAAGATACGTGGTTTTGATTTTTCTTTAAACATTATTGTAATATATCTATTGTATCGTGTAGTTTAAATGTATGCGGTTATTTTCTAGAGACTGAAATATTGAAGCAACATGCATCTCAATTACACAATAACATGGCAGAGGAACTATCTAACTATCAATGGAAAAGTTGAAGTATTCATTACACCGTTACTAATTTGAGGAAAGAATAAACGAAATACGAAATATCTATATCATTAATTAGATTACCTATCCCCTTTTTTCCTTTAAAAGAGGCTCAGCATATAGATATTGGGATTTATAATAGATCTTGGGTTGACTATAATTAGTAAAATTCATTTCCTATAAGAAAACAAAAGAGATTGACTATTATTGTATTGATATGTCGCCTTGTTCTAGTTCCGACGCTGTTCCACCAGAGCTATTTGTTCACGTTGAAGCCAAACTTGTTCGTATAATGGTGATGGAGAACATTATTTGTAAGCATAGGGGCAGTAGATGCACAAACAAGGATATTTACTCCCTCAGCTCCGAGCCCTTTCATTAGGGATTTCAACTCTACTTTGAGTCTTCGAAAGTAAATTAGTGTTCTTTTTAGAAACCGCCTAACTTAATTATGAGGAGCCGAGTTACAACTTAACGAACGCGAAGCTCAAGGAAAATCGAGTAAAGAAGAATCGGCGAACCAACTTTTTCCTCTCCCTCATTTCACTCCAACTTGGCATTATTTCTTCAAGGAATTTCCATCACTCTCCTTTATTTTTCTCCTTGAGAAATTAATGGGGAGTAAGTGGCGGACTTTCACTTTCCTCCCGTTTGCTCCTCCTCGAGGCTCAGCCCAGTGAGGGCCAAAGGGAATTGGGGAATAAATGTGGGATTCATTAATCTTCCGGTCATTCTCTCTTTATGAAATCCCAGAAGAGACTCATTCCAAAAAGACCCGCCGCGACGAGCGGACAATTCGCCCCGCATCTCCCAATCTAGAATCTTAAATCGGACCCGACTTTGACAAAGCACCCAATTCCTTCCATTACTCTTTCCTCTCCGTTCGACTCTTTAGAGACGAGGAGAAGCTGGAGAGGAGAATCTCTTATGTGAGACAATAAAGGGGCGAGAATGGAGCTCTTCATTTCCCCATCTTTTCTATCATCCTCCAACGTGTCTCTTATCTCTCAAATATTGACTATAGAAAATATTTCCATAAGCGGAAACGTTCTTATATGACGTTCGTATATATAGTATTTATTAGTGTGTGTCTTTTTGCCTTTTAAAATCATTCATGGGTGATGGGGGGCTGTGGGAGAGAAAATTATAAATCCCTTTCGCCCTTCTTTATTTCAGGGGAACTGTGAAATGAGGAAAAGGGCCACTTGCTATCCAAACCCTTCCTTTAAATGGAGAAACCTCCTTATCGGAATTCTGAAAGGGAAGCTGAAATGAAAATTCTTTTGAAAAGTACCGATAGGAGATAAAATCTTATATAGAAGGAGTAGCTGAACAAGACTACAAGCCAGAGAGATTCTTCACTAAACTGAGTATCACATCTCAAAGGGATGAATTTAAATATACTCATGAATGCGTGGAATGTAAAATCTTTAACTAAATCTCTAATACATTATTACAACTTCTAGTACTTATTTATTGGGGCATATTAGAGAGTATAGATGCCATATATACTTACATCCTACAAGAAAGCACTAGAAAACTTAAGTAAGATTTATGACATATCTATCTTTGCTGTACTTTTCGCGTGTTTCGTGATGTGTGTTCAACGTCCTTGCGCTATTTCAGCAACTTTTTGACTTTTAAATGAAAATATGCTTTAAATGCTTTCGTCCTGCCTATGCATATTCGAAAATAAAATATTTTGGTAATAAATTCAGGATTATACGTATGCTTGTCATGTACCTTCAATGTATTTGAATGAGTAGGTTTACTCATAAAGGTATATGGTTGGCTATAATGTTGGGAAAGGATTGTTATCAAGTGTACCTCTTCTATAAATATATGCAACTTATCTTTATAGGTTGGCCATAATATACGAATATTTTATGAATATCGGATCAAATTTTAGGAAGGGTCAAAAGATAAAGTTGAACTATGGATGAGGCATGATATTCCCAAAACTACACCAATTCGTGGATTCTTACGCTGTTTTCATATTTCTCTTCCTTTCTCAACCCTACTATTTATTTATTTTATTTATTACTATACATTGTATAAATATGGACATGAATTTATTCTCTTATCGTTGGTTTTTCTCGGGGGAAATAGACAAAACACATTTTAGTTTTTGGTTAAATTGACTAGACTTGCTGATGCATTTATTTTCATGTGTGGATGAGTGAAATTACATAATTTAAATGTTCACCAACGAACTTCTTGTCAATTAATATTTTAATTAAAACTTAAGTTGTTAATAAAAAAGGCAGTTCTTTAAAAAAAGTTTGCTCAGTAAATTTTAATCATAAAGTTTTAAACAAACTGCTATTTACCTTTTATAATTCATCAACTAATTAAAAGTAAGTAAATAATTAAATCTGTTTATAGATAATTAGCATTTCTTTTTGTTCTTCAAAATGAGTTCATTAATTTTGAAAATTCCAAGAACATGGCATTAGTAATATGAAATGTCGTAAAAGACAAGCTGAAGGAGCATATGAATTCTCACTTTGGAAGATGTCCTCCAGTCACGGAAGTCTCTCTGTCTCTGCAATATGGTCTTAGTTTTTGGTTAATTTCTGCCCAACGCAATTTGGAGAAGAGCACACTTAACTCTTAATGTGCTCCCTTCCCTATCCTCCTCAAGCACTTTCTGTCTCTTGGGATTTCTCTAGATAATACCCGGGTGAGGAGAAGAAAAGAAAGTTAACCCTACGTAGGCCTTTTCTCCAACCGTCGTACATTCCTAATACCATTCTTAAATACTGAGGACGTAAGGCAGGCACATGAGACGTGAACGGTACGATTCAAACGAAAGCTCCCGCAGCCTCTCCACAAAGACCCTCGTTCTCCTTCGGCCAAATCCTATTATCCTCCCTTGACTCCATAAAGAGATACTTGGGAAAAGAGGGAATGAGGAAGTGTGTCTACTAAATACCTTCGCTTCAGGCAATCCGTTTTGCTAATTCTTATCCCGATCCTTCTTTTATTTCATTCACAATTTAGATAAGTACACCACTGGATTTACACGAATTAAGTTGAATGATATACTTTTATCAACAGCATTTTTCTAATTGCATTTTTCCCTAATTGACCAATAATTTTAAAATGTTAGTGCAAGGTGGGAAAGGATTAAATTTTTTTGTTTTATTTTTTAAATGTTAAAAATCACAGAATTTTAACTAATTTCCAAGATTATAAATAAAAAAGTGATAAATGATTTGACTCATTAGCTTTTAGATAAAATTGACTTCCTAAAAAGGAAAGGGCAAAGCTATGAGGAAATGTAAGAAAAGGAAATTGCTTTTCCTAAATAAAGTTAATAGAGTTTACCTATTTGGAATAAAAGTGGTATGTTTGAGCATAGCAGAGAAAATTGAAAGAATGGCAGAGTTATTTAAATGAATTCCGGTTCGCCTCCTTCTGTATATGAAATATGAATCTGGAGGAAATTGATGATCGGATTGAAAAGGGAAGCTCAGGAGGTTCGAGAGTAATATGAGTAAATTCCCAGGTAAATTTATTTCCGCCTTTGAACCTGTTTGAAGGCTTCCTTTCCCCATACTCTCTATGATGGAAGAAGGGAATGAGGGAAAGGAATGGATTATGAAGGAACTAGACCCCGGTGGCGAGGAAAAATACGGTGATGAAACGAAGGGAAAACCAAATCTTCCAAATACCATCATTCGGGGAGTTCCTGGTACTCAACGGAGAGCCCCGAACCACCTTCCGGCGACAACAGTTTCAGGATGCTCTTCATATCCGATTCTCAATTCAGGAAAAGATTCTTGAGTTTTCTAGTCTAATAAAGACCCTCTTTATCTTTTGTACATTATGAACTTTACAATTTTATAAAGAAATATCCTCGTGTTCATTTGCAATTTTATTGGTTTTTCATTCAGGTAATGTTCTCTTAAAACTTCTACTACTTTCTATATCTACTCAATGAACAATGTATGTTATACATTCATGATGGAATATGACTTACATGTCAATATAAAATGCTATATATTATATCTAATAGTGGAATGAAATGGGCAATAGGTGATACTCAATGGGAAAATCCTCCTTTTGAAATCCATTCTTCAAATCCCACTCATCTTTTCTTATACATTTCGAAATCTGAGATTTCCCGCTATCTCGAAGTCTTCAGTTTCATTTCACAGTAGGATTAGAATGAGATAAAGAAGCCCATTGATTTGGAATTAGAGTATTGGAAGAACCCTTCAGATCTAATGGACTGGCTCCCAAAGGCAATTCAAACTTATGCCATCGATGTAAACTCATTAATGCGATTGTTCCTATTCCTTCCTCTCGTCAATTGACTAGAGTCTAAAAGTTTTATGTTTATTCTTCACTTGATGGGAGAAGAAAGGGCCACAAAGAAACCGCTCTACCTGGCACACTCCCCCTTATTCTATTATCCAATTCAACTGAGCCGGGCAGATAAAGGAACAATAACATCTGCCACTTTGAACTCATCTACCCGATAAACATTCCTTTTGATGATCCATACAGGTTTAAACATCCAACCTGGAATTCTTATGCTCTTTTGTCAATTTTCCTCAAACATTCTTGAAGAGCGAACAAAACACAATGGCATATTTGTTCAATTTTCCTTTGAATTTTGAAACAGAATTAATGCAATATTACTTACCTTACATGCAGAAATTATGTATTTAAGTTTTGTATATTTAGTGCATACAATTGAATAATTATCTAATACTTACAATTTGTGTTTTATTTCAACAAATTATTTCATTTCCAATGTTTGAGTGTTTAAATAATTTAAAACTTATTCAATTATATAAATTATTTTAAAGCAATTAAAATAAATTTAATTGCTTATGCCTTCCATTTATACAATCAAGTAAATAAAGTGAATTTGAAATTAATATTTACATTTTTGAATATAAAGATAAGAATATGTGATTTAGTGGCGATGAGTTGGGAATTTAGACTCCAATTTTCATGCGTAAAAGCTTCAGATCCCATACAACACGCAAAAATTTAAGTGCATTAAGCCGAAAATAATATGAAATCTTTAATTAGTATTCATGTCTTGCCCTTCATTATGCATTTCAATCTCCCTTTATCCCTTAGAGTGCCCTTGGTATAATTAGAGATTAAACAAAGAATATCTCTTAATGTGCTTTCCTTGACGTAAATTTTGAAATATGCATATCTCCTGGAAAGAAAAAAATAAATTATATCATTACATGGCTAAATGAAAGTGAAGGAGGAAAGTTAAGAGCAATATATTAAATTTGAGTAGGGAATTCCTACCATCTGGAGAAAGTGAAATGAGAAAGTGGAGAAAGTTGAATTGAATTTTTTCTTGTCTTTTTGAAAATTAGCTATGGTGCGTATCGATTTCCAATTTGGTGAAATGACTTTAATAAAACTGTAAGTTTCAAGGCATAATGCCCTTCCTCACACGATGAACTCCACAGTTTTAGCCATTTGACTGAAATAATGATGAGCTTTTTCTACCTCTATTCATGCATGCGTTCATCTTTCCATTTCAAATATTACGGACTGCGAGGGAGGCCATTAATAGAAATGGGAGAGAAATTGCCGGAAGTTCAACACTGAAATGCAGAGAGGCATGGACAGGAGTAATTAATTAACGTCACTCACGTCTGATTTATTAATTATTTCATGGTCCAAATCACCTTGAGTCCTTTGGTAAATTATTAGGAAAAATGCCGTAATCACCCTTTCACCAACTCAGCACTTCTTCTTGACTTTTCACCGCGTTGGCCCCGTTAGCCTACATTCTTAAGCATGATTGACAATCATTGCTCATCTACGCCTTCTATATAAATTCAATTCTAAGCTCTCGGGCTTTCATCATCATCCTCTGAATATTTATTTGAGAAATGGCCAACTTTTCGAAAACCTCTATAATTTAATTGGCCTTAACTATTATTTACGAATTGCCAAATCGATTTCAGATGCTTTGATTTTAAATGCTAAAGAGTGATATCAGAAGAATCTTTAAATGATAAATAAAACTAAAGCATACTTATTATGGCTAATAAATATGCAAAAAGCTTCTTTTAGTTAATGTAACTTTAATGCAAAAATACATTTTTCTATTAAAAATTAAAAGCTAAAATTAGAAGACAATGTCTTAAGTTATTTTTAGAATTATTCAATAATTTGGATTTTGAATTCATTATCTGCTCACAACCACATAGAGAACTTTTAAGACTTGAGATCAATAATGTGTCACCCTGATACCCAATTTCTGAAGAAAATTTGAAGACAATGCTCTGCATGTAAAAGACCTTGGTTGGAGTATGAAAAAAGAAACCGATTTTCTCTTCCCAACTTTATTGTTTTCTCAAGAGTCTTTCTTCCTAGTGAATAAAAAGAAAAAAAGCTGTAAAGAACAAGTCAAATCTAACCGACATTTCATCCAACCAAATAACCTAGTCTTCACTCCAGGAACTACTGGCCAAGAAATAGGATTATATGTAATTCGATAACTTTATTCAAAGAACAATAATTGGAAAAGGTAAAACAACTCTTGAAAGAGAAAATCAAACCATAGAAAAGTGAGCGAAAGAACGAAGCAATGACGACGACGTCTCCATCAACGCGTTGATACGTTCCAACGTATCTCTTCCCACATGATGCATTTGGATATGAAGGATAGTAGTGGTGAAAGATCCTAAAAGGATTTCGGGAAAAGCCTTTCATTGAAGTGAGAGTGGTCGCAAATATGGGAGAAGATGATAGGGAGCGAGATATGATCAGTAATAAGTTTATGTGTGGGAATGAGAAAATGTCATTTCGAATTATACCTTCATATGTGTTGGTGAAGGGCGGAGTTGTGGCGAATGTGAGTCCCATGACATTTCATCAAATCCACTTGTCAACTCAAATTAGCGATGAAAACTTTCCTCTTTTATGTTGCGGTCTCCTTTGGCGAGGGCCGGAGAGGGGAGACTAATGCTATTACCCATCCCGCCACATAGCCAGCTCAAGTTCCAAGAGTTTCGAAAAGTGCCCGTGTGTCCTGTAAGGAGACGGCAGGCAGTTCCCTCTCCATTCCCACACCCGCTTCCTCTCTTCCCTCTTCGAGGGTTGAAGCCGCCATGGAAAAGAATAAATGTGAAGAATAGGGGAAAGCATATAGGGGAAAGATGGCTCAAACCCGTTGTGTTCCCTCTCACGTAATCAACTCCACTCCGGACCAAACGAATAGTCATCATCATAATCATCATAATATTCTTCACGACAATGAGCCAAGAGACATTTGAAGTCCCAACTTGGGCTTTCGCGCACTTAATGAGCATTTCCTCGTTAGGAACTCTCCGAACTGGCTTTGTGAATGAGCGGGAGAGCTCCTTTCTCCCTGTACAATGTGCTTGTTTGGTTGGAGGAATCAAGTTCCCCTCTCCTCTTCAATTTCAATTGGATGAGTCTTTACAGGGAGAGAAAGAGCTAAGTAGTTGGATAATTATGTGTTTGTCGAGGGCTGAGAGCATAAAGGAGTGGAAAATTAGGATAACAACCCTTGGTCCACACATTATTTTCATTTCTCTATCCTTTCCCTGTTTTAGTTCGGTCTGTGTAGTAATTTCATTATTTCATATGATGAATAAACATTACATACTTACGCTGCTGGTAATGAATTCTTTACAATTATGACAATAATCTCAACGCTAATTTGATATGATCTTACCAGTTTATATAAGTATGATTATGATTATGTATTTTGCCTATAAAGTAAATTAAACTTTATTCCTTCTAAAACTTCTAATGAAATATGGGAAGTAGAGAAAATGAAATAGGAATATGAATTGTAAGTATCTAAAATTTAATAGAATATATTTTGCATGATGCTAAGAATGAGTTCTTGGTTTTGAATAAAAGGGCATATTTTCAACATTCGTTTTGAGTGATTAAATAATTCAGAGGAACAAAATTTACATTAAATAATTCATTCAGGGAAACGATACATTAAGGAAGGCTATATTAAAAATTGCTCAATATTTTTCAATTATTTATGTAGTATGGGATCCTTTTTTCTTCAAAAAGCATTTCATTGCATGTTATTTTCCAATTAAGCTTTTATTCAACTTTTGAGAATTTCTTCCTTTTATTCTCATTCATTTTATTTCATTCCTATTTCATTTTCGTTCTATTTTCTCAACACGCACAAGCGCTAAAGTAAAACATTTAATTTTCCCTTCTCATTTTATAATGTTAACACTGCTTTCACTATTGTTGAACTCTGTATCAAACACGAATGAATTATTAATTCTAATCGCTAAACAGTAAACACTCTGCGAATATTTGCATGCCCTGGATAAATTAATATATTATTATAACAAGGTATCGGTATTATTTTATGTTTTAAAATATACATGAAAATTCAATCAGTAAAGAAAATGTATGAATTTATTTGAAAATTTTAAACGTGTGGTGTACACTAACATTAAGACTTACAAAACTAATAAAAAGTATAAATCGATAGCATTGAGAATTTTCCTTATTTAATTAAAAGTTTTTATTTAAAATTAATGAAAAACAAATCATTTAAAGTAAAGGTGCCAAATAATTTCTCACATTCTTTCTGATTTTGTAAGAGTAATAAATTAAAAATGTTGCTTTCTCCTAAGTGAAAATTGGAAGGAGATTTCCCCTCCCACTTACTTCAGCTGAATAGAGAATTATGCCAAAAATGTTCCTCGGGATGTTTAAAATTCAGAGAGGCGTGCAAGACGTTAGGTTAGGTTAAAAGAAGGAAATGTAGCCAATATATTTTGCGGTAGAACATAAGTTAAGTCCGTTAGTGGGATTTGGCCGGCCCATCTGTTCTGTATGTAGAAACGGAGAAGGAGCAGCAAATATGTGGGAGAAGATGTGTAAAGAAATGTTTTATTTCCCTCCTCCTTCGTCGGCACCTCGACCGGGGAAGAAATGAGTATGCCGGGCACGGCTCCGTAACTCGCCTATCCAAAACCCTTCTCAAAATCCTCTCTTTCTCATGATTCGGAGGAGTATCAAGGAAAGTTCTTATTTCATCCTCTCCAGACTTTGTCCCGCTGCTCGCCATGTGGCGAGGCGAACCCGGACGAGTATACACGATGAGATTGTACAAAGGAGGAAAACCACAAGAATCTAATCTATCGGAACCGTCACCGCAACTCAGAGTCAACTCGAGAAAGTAAAAGTGAGGAAGAGACACAGAGTGAAAACCAATTTTTCTCTGTTTTCAAATTGATGACTGCCTACTTGTGTTCTTTTGAGCTCCCCAGTCGGGTTTCCCTCATCGAGAGCGTCGAGAACGAGGTTCTTGCCTTTTTCTCTGCTCAATGTGATGTTTTCACTTGATTTAGGCCTTAACGGAGAAAAAGGGGTTGCAAACACGTTGTTCCTATACGGACATTCTTACCTCGTCGAGTTCCAAATCCCCCGATCAGGGAGTCAAAAGACTTATATTATATAATGTGGCAAGTTTACACTTTCTCATCCAATAACTTTGAATCGGATCAAATCAAATGAAAGAAAATGAAAAGTTCCGCTTTCTCCACCATTTCCTGACATTTCTTTCCATTAGATGTTTAAAATTGAAAAATCACATCCTTGAGGACTGGGTTACTTGTCCAATCTTTTTTCTTTATACCAAGATTGATTTTTATTTACACTTTATTTCCTTCTTGGAGCATTTTACTATTAAAGTTTATATTTGTAGAGTTTAAAAGCAATAATCAAACTATTTATTGATATTTATTTGAATGCTTCGTTCATTCATTTGCCTTATTTTATGCCTTTTCCGATTCCGAGTATTTTCCTGTCAATTTTATGATAATTATTTCTTTTCGTAATTTATGCTCAATGTAATTTAAGGGAAGTTTTATAGAATATTTTTTATGCGCTTTTAAAGGTTCTTTATATAACGAACTCAATTCAATTACTTTCAATTATTCAGCCAAGGGTAAATTTGACGTTGAGTATGTGAAAATAGATCTTGAAGGCTTTTAATAGAGAAAGTAAATGCAAATTCGAGACCAATTTAAGTTTTAATGAAATGGTAATTTAGTAAATTATTAATCACAGCGAATAAACGATTTGATTTCATTTCAGAAGAGCCGTGCGAACAGACATATTGTGCCTTCGGAGCGACATGCTACGTGGAGAACGGAAGGAGCGTCTGCCGATGTCCTGAGGTTTGTTCCTCAAGTTACAGCCCCGTCTGCGGAAATGATGAAATCACTTATTCAAATGAGTGTCTCCTTCGAATGTACGCGTGTCAGAATCAAAAGTCCATCCGGATTAAGCACTCCGGCGAATGCGGTGAGTTTATTCTGAACCAAATCCATTCCCGTTCTCAATCACCTCGCCTTTTATTAGATTCGAACTCGAATCGGAAATGTCGAGGGGTTTTGACTCAGCTTGCGGCTCTCTTATTGCAAAAGAGTTTTGCCAAAACGTGAAATGTCCTTAAAATCTCCTATCGAGATTGAGAGGGCAAAATATTCATTTGGGGTTCAATAAAATTAGATGTGGGGGTTGAATGGGCAAGACTTGATGTAAAAGGCAAGTTTCCCCATGCGAACCATCAAGGATTGAAATGAGTTCAAGAAAGTAAAAGTGAGAAATTAGCCAAGTTTCTTGAAATGAAATGAGTTTCCGGATGATAAATGATATGTTTACGAAGTTGGACAAGGGAAGAGGAAAAATGTGTTGCACAGAGAGAAGAGAAAAGTGTTTCTCGACAGTCGCTTCCTTAAACTTTTTAGCTTTATATTATATGGGCTCTCCACTTTGTCCTACAGCTTGTTTTATACATTCTCTCATCGTCGAACTTTGAGCCTTTTTAAAAGTTACATGAACCGCCGAGCAAACGAGGAAGTACAAAATGGGGAAAGTAAGGAACAGATGGAATTATGAGCCACACATTTAGTAAACACGTCCAAACGCCCTCGTCCCATTTTAGATTTCAGAGTCAGAAAGTATTAAAATATCAGTGGTTTCTTGACATCGAGTCCAAGTCATTTTGACAACCGGCGTCTCTTCACGGCCATTTATTATCCATGTGTGACTCACTGCCCATGAGACTCATACTAAATTACACATTATGATCTGTCAAGAGGAATTTGATCTACGGCTCACCATGCATCCTCACCATGCATATAAGCATATTAAAATTAAACTCAAGTTCATTAAAACTTAAATATAATGACTTTTGAGCCTGGAGATTTGTAATAAACATTCACATAAATATATAGGCTATAAAAATGCATTATGGCATTTTGTTCGATTTTGTCCAATATACAAAATTTCGTTATTGCAAGGAAATAAAATAAAATTAACCTTTATGTATGTGTATCTTAAGTTGAAAGAGACAAGGTTCGTGAAAAGAGTTTATGCTGATGGTTCGCAATCTTAGAGGAAATAAAACTTTCTAAATGTAAAGTTCTAAGAATTAATAATGAGCCAGAAGAAAAGTTGGGCGTATGGTAATTGTCTTGTGGAGCTTTTGTATCGAGCCAAATTCACAAGGACGCTATCTAATATTTGGTAGGTAGAAGCTAGAACAAAGAAACTGCCAACTTAAGATAACTCCCCTTTTATCTTCAAATAATGGCTAAAGTTTAAAGTTAAGAATTTTTCCAAAAAAGTTTTTACCAATGACGGTGCTTAAGACACTCATCAAATTTAATTATTGCAATTGGGTTAAAAGTAAATTGATTGAGCTTTTTGTAATATTTAACTGACATTTATTATTATTAATTTAAAGATTACATTTACTCTTCATAACATAAAAATTTATATTGCAATATCATTTAATTTATAGAAATTAATTGAAGAAACTTTTTTTTTATTTAAAATTAAATATGAATTTAATAGTATTTAAAGAAAATCCAATAGTACTTTTTGTTATCTTGTAAAATGAAAAATTTATTTTTATTTCTTAAAAATTCATGAAGGACGAAGACCCATAATTCATTTAACATGAACTCCATATGATAGCCCATATGAGCATATGTTTATCTCACATTTGAGATAAATGAAAATGGTTGCAATAAAAATCTTCATCCAATATCACAAATATACTGCATTCTATTGAATCGAACAAAGATATGAAGAACATTAAATAACCTATGCACACTTCATCCGAATCCTCGTACGTTTTACTTAAAGAGTCATTGCTTTTATTTTATGCTATTTTTATGGTCTAAATGACTCCCATATCTCATCTCTCAAAGTATTGAGCTTTCTCAAGCAAAAAATTCTATTGCCAATCTAACATTTCACATTTAAATATTTACAAAAAGTTCAATAACTCAAAGAATGACATTTTTGGTAACTTTCTTCAAATGCTTCATTTATATTGTTTTCTATATTTTTCCATTCAATAAATTATGATAATTGAAAATAAACTCAATATATTTAATCAAAAACTAGCAACATTCCGAAAATATTCTTTTGAATATTTTCTCTATCTACATGTATGACAAAAAACTTTAGGCTTGGCTTGGTATGGAATGAACAGAAGAGGAAAGTTGTAAATACACTTTGCCCATGCATCTTATATGGAGATAAAATGAGAAGCATATTTCTTTTTTTGGACATGCGAAAAGATTGAGAAACTGAATATAAAGATTGAAAATCCATTCAAGAATGAAATCAATATATAGCAGTAGATTAAATTTGAAAAGGGGGAAATCAATATGAATAAATCGGGTGTGTAGGGGGCAATGCAAATTTCCAACTCAAAAGAATTCAGTATTTATAAAATCCATTATTTCTCCAATAGATAGACATATAACACAAGTGGAGCAGGACGAGTTGGTAAAAGGGGAAATGCAAGTTCAAACGAGATCCGAATCTTTTTTTCCTCGCATATGAAATGAAATAAGAGAAATATCCATGTTCTCCCTCTGCCCTCAAATGAACTCGAGCGAAAAACGAATGCACACACAAAAGGAAGAAGAAAGTCACTTTTTTGTCTTCTTTCTTTCTCTTTTCAAGGAACCACACACACACACTCACACACACATACATAGTTCATATAAATACTAGAGAAATGGTCCGTTGGTAAAATATACGGCCAAATGTTTATGACAGTTAGAGTTCTGAATTCTTTCTTTTCTCTCCGCCAAAAAAATACAAATATCGAATTACCATCGGACAAACACATGTGGTGAAAAAAGATAGAAGCAAATTTTGAACATGGAGTTTTTTGACCAACGTTCAACGTCATTTCATACATACATAATCTATATACCATGCAGAGAGGCGATACATCGCCGTTCTCCCTTGTTGTATGAAGTTCCAAGAGAGTCTAGGGAATTGTGGAGCTGAATGTCACGCTATGACTACTCATAAAATCTGATAGTCACTCGAGGAATAAAAAGGAAACCGCGGGTTTTCTCACAGTTTACCATCCACGTCCTGACCAACCAAGAAAGTCAAAATAATATATTTACCTACTCATGTATGTACACATAATGTCCTCGGCCACCCAAGAGATTAATGAATCGATAGTGGACGACGGGGTTGTTTCTATGCCGTGCCATTGGCATTATTGACCCATTTACTATACGAGTGTTCCTTTTAGTCCAAATGCAGAGCGTAGGGAGAAGAAAGGTAAAAGGACCCTCACCTGCATCAGACTTTCACTCATTTTTCATTCTAACCCTCATATTCTCCTACGGTTGGGAAAAAAGGAGTTGAGTTGTAATGGGAGGAAACATATTTCTCTCTTATATTTATCATTCTCGGATGTCTAATCCAGAAAGAGGGCGAGGGAGTGATTTGTCCGGAATTTAATGCTCGCGCCCTGAGAAAACGGAACTCGTTAAACAGAAAACATTAATCGAGTAATTGTGGGCGAGTCAAATGAAGCCTTTGGTTTGTAAATGGAAAAGTCATTAACGACTTGATGCCTTTACATTACAGGGCTTAAATAAGAAAACCTGAATGGGTCATATCTTCAAATTCATTTTTTCTTGGTGCTTTAACAAGAAAGGGGTTCGCATAATATTTGATACAAGAGTATATACGTATTTTGATATACTTAAATACTTTTTTCCTATGTAAAATTACACAATTTGAGCTTAAAGCTTTCTTGTACATTGGTAATATGCGATATATTCTTAAGAATTTTTCCCATTATGAGCCCATATTTAAAGTTTCGGCTCATCTCGAGACGGAAATGATGTTGAAAGGCAAGAGACTGTATTAGCGGTTCGAAAATGTTATATGATGTGGAAAAGGTGATGATGGTGATGATGATGATGGCTGAGTCTTCCCATCCAGTGTTAGCGTATGGAGCAACAAGACAAGGGAAAGTCTCCCAGGGAAAGTAATCTATTATTGATGTCCCGCACTGCATAAACTCATTCTTTCTTTCTAGGGCGGAAATCTTGGTTGTTCTCCTTCTTTGAGAGGAGAATTAATAAATAAAGTCCCTCTCCTGATTAGCAATTAAACAAAAGGGCGACGTATCCTCGCTGGGACAAAGAAAGGATTTAATGAGGAGGCGCCGAGGGGAAGATGGGCTCAAAAATGGGACAGCAGGGGAAATGAGAACATGGGGACGGGAGGGAGAGAGGGATTGCCCAAATTTTGTAGATTAGATTATACAAACGACTTTTTGCAAGTTGGCAGAGGAGCGGAAAGAGTTCCAGGGGCTAAGGCGGTTCTTAATGGAACAAATGTAATGCTTTCTTCTTCCTCCTCGTCTTCATGAAGAGGATCGAGTAAAGAGAGTGAGTAGGCAAGCGTGTTGCTTTTAACTGTCCTAATGTTTTCAACACCACTCGCAATTTTCGTCCGGGGCTTTGAAAGCCGCCAGTGGATTCAGGCCCCATTTCTCCTTCACAGCTTCTTCTCTACTCATCACGGAGTGTTTTGCTCCTCGGGACTTTCACCTGCCTCCTCCACCTCATCATTCCTCATTAAAGCAACTCGTAAACGACGCCCACTCCTATTTCATCATCTTCAGATAAGCCAAACTATCAGTGGCAAATCGGCCGGGCATTGACCCCGAGTTGATCTTCTTACAGCTAGTTACAGTGCAATTTCTCGGTTTTACGCGGACGAGCAAATTTGTTCTCATTGAGAAAGGGACGATTAATTAAGGAAAGAGAGCCAATGAGGCCGAGGAATTAGTTTGAGAAAATGGGTGGAAAGAAAGTGATTTCGCTAACTTTGGGGATCGTGGTGGTTCTGGGGTTCGACGTGGTGGCCACACTCGCCTGTTACCTATTCCCAGCAGGTAGGCCCATTAGCCAGATATTTCCTCGTCGATGGCGTGAGGCGTCTTTAATTCGAGCTCACCGGAAGGCTTCCGTGTTTTTAATCCGCTTAATTTCTCTTCTCCACAGATACTCCGAACCCATGTGCTGACAAGGCCTGCCTCTATGGCTCCCGCTGCGTTCCATCCCGGGACGGTCAGTATGCCACGTGTGAATGCCCGGCGTCTTGTCCGAACTTTGGGGATAGTGACGAGTCTCAGCCCGTCTGCGGGTCAGATGGTCGATACTACCGGAATCGATGTGAACTGGATCGACAGGCCTGCAATTTGGCGAGAAATATTACCGTCAAATATCTCGGGAAATGCGGTAATACGAACGTTTATCTCTATCTACACCCCCATTCGTTTCATTTTTATCCACATAAAAAGGAGGAAAGTATTTGAGAGCCGGCTTTCAATTAAATTAGATTCCTTTCCCTTCCAATTAGATTTCTCAACATAACAAATCGCTTCCATTAATACCAACATGATAACATAGTTATTCTGCTTTGAACTTCTTTATTCATTCAATATCCTCGCATCTTCATCCACTTCAACGCCTTTGCCCCTTTAAACGACCAAAGTCGGCATTTGCATGTAGAGAATGTAAATCTTGAGACTCTCGACGCTTTGGTAATTGATTTCCTATGCTCCGTTAAGACATGAGAATTCTTGGGAAATTCAGACTTTCGTTGATGAAAACAACTTATTTCCATTTATTATTAACTCAAATAAAATAGAGAACTAACAAAGATTGTTAAACCCTGATCGTTACGTGTATTAATTATCAAGTTCTTATCGTTCATTTAAGATTAAACTTTTATATTGTTTTTCAAACTTTTTCAATAAAACTCCTAATGCATTTAAGATCCTTTTTAGTATTGCTATATTGGTACATGGATAGAAAGCAGAGCTTCCAAATAAAGCCTCTGGTTTTTCAAGCTTTTTGCAATCCTACATGTTTTTGCTCGGTCGGGCAATCCATCTTTCTCGCGCCACAAAAAATAGGCCATGATGTTAATAAATTTTAGTAATATCATGAAATTGAATTTTTATATTTCTTATTAAATACTGTGAATTTATCTTCTTCCATTCAGTTTATTTATTAATTATTTAATTATTGTTTACCAGTAATGTTAAATTTTAAAGATAGTTTTGTTCAGGTCAGGAAAAGTAATTAGAAGGTGAACTTAACTTATAATCTTATCTTTCAATGTTAGGGTACAAAAATTAAAACCTACTTTAAACGTATAAATGCAATTTTTAATGTTGAAATTGACCAATTTTAAAATACAGTTTATTTTTTTGAGTTTTTCAATTTATTTTTAGAAACTTATTCAAACACATGAATAAATAAATTGTTAATAGTCTTTCAATTATTTTCCGCTTCATTACCAGTGGCGCAACCAGAGGTATTCTGAGTAAGCTAAAGCATACTCCTAATTTTAATGCTTTACACTAGATAAAATAGACTTTTTTAAAGGATTAGGCACTTTTCTAAAGAATTCGTATTCCTGTATGATTTTTCTGAAATTTGGATCTTGTATAGTGGGTCGTATACAAGTATATTTTGTCAAATTCAAAAAAAGCTGTCAAGCCTTTTGACCTCTAGGTTCGGACGAAGATCACGTTGAAAAAGCATTGTGAGTGGGTGAATGATTGGACGTAAATTGGGTGGAGTGGGGTAACGGAAGGGGCGTGCGGTTTTGTCCTATGTATTTTGCCATTTGGTCAATCAACCTGAGCCTACAGGTCAAACGGCTCGACAGATTTTTTGAATTTGACAAAAGGTACTAGTATTAACCCCCTCTACAATCCAAATTTCAGAAAAACTAAACAGGAATACGAAATTTTAAGGCCAAGTGCCATGGTCCTTTATAATTTTGAATATTTTTACTAATATTATAAAATTTACCTCATATACTTGGAAATGCAATGATGATGTGGGGTCACAAAAAATTTCGGGTCCTTCGCTCTCCTATTGCTTTTATCTCAAAATTTTTCTTTCAATTTTGTCACATTATATATTTACTTGATTTACCATAAATTCAACCACGCGCATTAATCCTATGAGTCAATTCTCCTATATAAGGATTACTATTTCTATATTAAATTCACCTACCTATGGTACTATTGAAAATCACCTAAAATTAAAATCACCTATTAATAAATTGTTCTTATAAAATTATTTTATAGTAAAATACAAATATTATGATTAATTAGAAAGTTGATAACGATATTTTGAAAAAATTTTCTCGGTCCTTTCAATTCAATTACCAATTATTTTTCAAAAAATAACAACAACGTCTCATATACGAAAAGCAATACATTATTGAAAAATACACTAGATGTTATAGCATAATATATTTTAGCGTACTCAAGAATTAGGGTTTGTTGCGTACTGCTCATTGCGTTTATATATCGTAGCAGAGATAAGGTGGAATTGAATACCTTAAATCGGATGAGTTTCCTTTGTTATTCTGTGGAGAATTGATCCTCTCATGCGGTGGATGAATTGCAAGGAGATTAAGAAGAACATTAATTTACATTTCCTTGTACGTTTATCTACAAGTACTTGAATGGATCCAAAGTTGCATCTTAATTTGCATTATTCTGCTCTAACTAAAGCTCATTTCGTTTCACTGCTTATTGCAACTAAAATGTATTTTCATTTCGCTCATAAAATCTTTTATTATCCTTCTTGATTAAAACATGAAACGTTGAGTCAGTAGCTTAAGTTCATCTATATTCACTCACAAGTTTCTTATTTTATTACTCAATTTAATTGAACTTTATTTTTTAATGACTTTGGATATTGCTTATTAATTCTTCTTCATAAGATTTATCATTACAACTCTTAACACATTTCACCTTTGAAATATACACAATGTGTATGAAATAAAATGGTTTTCACTAAAAATGACTTTTACAACTGTTAATAAGAATAATTTCATCGTGTCTATTCATTTTATTACAGTTTTTATTGTACATTTTATCATATTTTCATCATTTTTATTTAAACATGAATAAATGAATATTCGAACATCGGCGATTTTAAATTTGAGTTTCCGCATTATTATTTTCTTCAAATCTAGAAATGATTTTAAAAAAGTCCATTTAAGGGGATTAGTAATGGAATATTAAATTGCAGATCCATGCGAGGACATCATTTGCACTCTCCCACAAGTGTGTCATTTGGACGAGACCCGGAGGCCCGTTTGCCGCTGCAGTGAGACTTGCTCCATGGAATTCAAACCAGTTTGTGGAAGTGATGGAAAGACGTATTCTAACGAATGTGTAATGCGTCAAGAGGCCTGTCGAACCCGCAGGGATATGAGAATCATCTACCGCGGAAAATGCTCCTCTGGTAAACTCAAACCTTTGTTCTCTTCAATTTCAAATGAAAACTTATCTTTGTTGTTGTCCTACATTTTGACCCTGCTTAGTAAACCCAGACTCTCATTTTACTCTCATTAATTATTTCCTTTCATCTCTCGCCCCTATTTTCATCTAATAAATAGAAACATTGATTTAAAAGCCTCAATTTTTTTGAAAACTAAATAAATACTCATTGAAATCCAACGAATGTAATGAGATTGCGCTTAAAGCAATTCCTAAAGTAAAAAGTAGGATAAGCAATTTCAATTATTCAATGCTGCATCGAAGTTATTCATCTTTCACGTATTTTTTGTTTCAATTTATTATATTTATTTTTATAAAAAAAACAAAAGGGAAATTACTCGAACACTGCATGATTGTGGAAGAAGAAAGAGCCTTAAAGGAGTGGATTTATAAAAGTGATCCAGTTATTTATCTTACTCAACCCTATTGATCCCTGACACTCGTGAGGTTTTGGAAAGCATCTTTCATCCAAAGTGAGAACGTATCTGAGAAAGCTTTCATAGAATTCGGCGGAGAAAGGAAGGAAGAAAGATTCCAAAAGGAAACTCTGTCAAGCTTTATTGGCAGATTGATGGATGGGGAGATTTCTTAAATTATGCCTGTTTAACGCGGATTGGCAGACTTTGAAAAATGTCTATTATACAGGAAACGGAACCTTCTCTTTTAAAAGGAATTTAATTTTCATGAAGCCGGCAAGAAATAAATACATTCAAGATGTAAAGTCAAATGAAAAAAACAATTGCATAAAAAATAATACAATGAATCGATTCCAGTTTTGCAATTATCTTAATATTTATTTTCAGGAGTAAATCCTTGTGAGAGCAAAACTTGTCGCGGGTACGAAACTTGTGCCATCAACCGATTTGGAATTGCCCAGTGTACTTGTGGAATGGTTTGTGACCCCTTGATCCAACCGGTCTGTGGCTCAGATGGAAAAACGTATGACAATCATTGTCAATTGACCCTCTCGTCTTGCCGCGAAGGAAAACACATCGCAGTCTTGCACAAAGGAACTTGTGGTCAGTCTCCATTTCTTTTTTTTTACAATTTCGCGGATTATGCGAGCCTTTTTGTTTGATTGTGAGTGTGTGTGTAAATTGAGCGTAGTGGGGTCTGGAGGGTTTTGGAAGCATAAAAGGCGTGGATCCACACCCGGTTTCCGGTGGCTCCTCGGGAGGCTGAGTGGACTCATGATGGAATTTTCCAAGGAATTCTAAATTGAGAGGGAGTCTTTTTAAGAGGAAGGAATCCCCGAATGTTTGAGTAGAAAGCCAAATATAAATTTAATGACATGGCATCACATTTGCCTCCCTCATCCATTCCACCTTTTCCTCCCTTGGAGAATTCGGGGAAAGCTGTTTCCTCCTCCTAACAAAATCCTTTCTCTCCCTTTCATCTCTTCACAATTGGGTCCCTTGATAATTCCAAGTCTTTATATTAGAACCTCGTAACCGACTTGTTATATTTTCATACAAGGGCAAATAATAGTTATTCAGCCCACATGATTCATTTATTTCAACAAACTTCACATCTCCCTCAACTTTCATTCTTTCAACTCTTTTGAACTCACAACACAAAGTTGAATCCTCAGAACTTTTATGTGTGGCTTTCTCATCCTTGTATAAATTTTACGATCTCGCGATATAGCGCGGTCTAAATGGCCAAATTATCCTCAACCTTCAAGTCTAACAAATAAATGGAACTCTACTTGGTTCATGCATTTAAACGCTCTAATGAAGTAATGAGTTAATTAAGTATTCATTGTTGAAATCTAAATGCACATTGTTATTTTAATGTATTATTCACAAAAGATACCAGTAAAATAATATTTATTAAAATAACTCGCTATTGAATTAAACCAAATTATCATTGGAAGAGAAAATACATTTACGTGCTTGAAATGAAAAAGTGAAGAGGGGGATAAAAGGAAATTCAATTGATAAATAAATAGATATGTGAAATACATGACATTTTCTTCTTCATAAAGGTAATAAAAAAGTCTAGCCACATTTTGAAGACCTGTCTCCGCCACACTCGTCAACCTTCTATTGACTTTTCAAATTTTCCATCATTTTTAGACTCCTTTGTTCTCATATGGACGTGTATTATCTCTAGTATTCTTCAACGTGATCCTGTGGAGGAGAAGGGGGAGTCTCCTCCTTTCTCCCTCGAGAGGAAACAAAGAAAGTTTCTCCTTGGGTTGATCTCAGGATGAATTCAGCTCCGCATGAATTTAATCTCTTGAGTCTGACAAATGAGCCTCCCAGCTCCTTCATTACTCTTATTATTATGGTAAAGAAGGGCCCTCTGGTTCACTGATCTAATGGGATAATTTCCCAAGCTCCTAATGGTGTCATTATTCGGCTTTTAAATTTCGAATAATTGGGGGAAATCAATGTTGGAGGGAGCGAAAGGGGGCTGAAGGGCCATTACCATATAAAAGAGAAAAGAGGCCTCAATGGCATTGTAATCTCTAAACATCGTTCCTTAGATCCTTCCCAGGAACTTCGGTCTTTCTGTCTTCACTCGGATTTGTGAAGACGCTGAAGATCTGCTCATGTATCTAGCATATCTTCACGCGACCAATACCGTGTCTATATCTACGTGTGTATTTATTACGTGTGTATAACTTCAGTCTAATCTTGTAGAAAAAATACCAAGTTGGAGATGTGCTTATATAAATGGTCAGTGGAATATACTTGGGAATATATAAAAGGCATTCCCAAAAGGCACTCTCGTGTCTTTCGAATCTCCCATTTGAAGGATCTAGGGCTCTAGGGTTTAATGAGAGGATCCGGAAATTACGGTTACAATACCTAGAGGAAATGAAAAAAAGACTTTCTACGATCTCTATATGCACTTCTTACACCCTCAACAAACCCTTATGGCTTGAGTAATAGAATAAAAGTAAGGATAAAAAAATCGAGAACAAAGTTGATCTAAGATGTTTGAAGAGTTTGAACTCTCTGCTCTCTCAATAAATACGCGAAGCTCCAAGTCGGCACCCATACATTTAAACTGGTCCTCCGCTCTTACTTTTACCTGGTCAAGGAGTTTCTCAAACTCATTGTTTGTGTTTGCCATGAGTTGGTTCGGTGAGATCAAAGTTTTCTTAGGAGTTTCTAAATTGTCAGAATTTCATCTAGTGGCCTGTGGAGCGGATAGCTTCCTTTGTATTAAAACAAAGGGAAAATTGAATCAAACTGAATTCAATTACCTTTTCCTTCCATTCCTAACCAAATCGACTTTATAATTTTAATTCAATTTCCCTCGGCGAAGGAAGGAATGGATGAATGCAAAAGAGTTTCTCTCCAAGGTAGATTTCACCAATTTCTTTACCAACTCAACCCGAAGAAAAGAAATTAGAATGAGAGGCGAAACGGCCTCAACTTTTTCGCAAGATACTTCTTGTATTCCTTTATGTTTCTTCATATAATAAATATAGTATTCTATAAAGAAAAATGAGATCACTCTTCCAATGCAAAAAAACATTGTGTGTGGAAAAGTTGCAATCACCGGTTTTACCAAAAGTTGCAAGTACATACTCATAAATTGTACCTTTTATATTCATCTATTATAAATAGTATTAGGAATTCGGGGAGAGTAATATGGAATGGAAGTATACTTACTTACAAACGGCGGAAGAAGGTATTTCATTTGAAAAAGGCCTGTTTGTTCTTTCGTGCAGCCGGGAGATCAATTGCACGCAATCCTTTAATCGCATTAATGGTTTGTCCATCCATTTATCTACTCATATATAGACGAGAGGCCTTTTGCTCAAAGGCTACTCCGTTTTCCCTCTGCGTTTACCTATTCGTTGAGCAAAGCCCTCTTTCATCATCCTCATTTAATTCCACCACTAGAAGTGATAGAGAGAACTGCTCAACCTACCACTTAAGTCTGTCATCGACTCACTCAACCCCAAAGCCAATTTTCCTTTCATTCACTTCATCCCTTTCTAATTAATCTCTTGCTCATTGTCCCAAAAGTTTTCATAAAAATATCAACTTTATTCCCATTTTCTTCAAAATATATTCAATAAGTATATCGTACTTACTTTTTGATTCTAATCTTCTTAATATCAATATTTTGTAAATTTTATTTATGAATTAGTTTTTATATTTATCTATTGAGCAATTAAAAGTGAATAAGCAAAATACAATATAAGAATATGCAATATAATAATAACAATCACTACACAAGATATTACTTTTATTAAAGAGACTCTACATAAAATTGAAAATGGAAAACGCATTGATATGTTTGCTTTCACATCTGAGCTGATTCTAAATACTTTGTACTAATCGTAATAGGGATTGAGTGAGAGAATGCCTTTCTCGGGCGTCGTATGTTCGCAATGATGCAGACTGAAGAAACTGCATGGTCGAAGGGTGAACATTTGAGTCTGGAATATGTGAAAGAAAATAAGTGTAGAAGAAGGAGAAATTGCTACTTTGTTTTTACGAGACGTTTTCCGACTTTGGCACATTATATTTGACACTTGTCGTTTCTTCAGTCTGTTTCGCCTCTCCTCCAACTATCTTTATTGCAATACGATTGCTCATATATGGACCCAACGAGTGGAAAAAAACTTTGCGTCGTTTTACATGCGAGCTCATTTTAAATCTCCTACTGACCAAAGGAGCCCATGAGCGAATCTTCAGAAACTTTTATTTCTTTTTGTTGGGGCGTAAAAGTAAATGGTCTCTCTCGAAATGAAATGTCTATCATATTCGGGAGGTTGGGTTTCCCGAGCTCGTGTCTGATTAAACCCCAGAAGTACCTTTTGATTAAATTTCGGCCTTAGGAAAATGAAAGGACCGAGGGAGCGTTCGACCCTTTGGATTTCTTCTTCACGAGGATAAGGAAAATTGGTTCTCTTCGCTTTCTCCTCACGCGAAGAAAAAAATAGGCTTAAAGTCTTAAACAAATAGAGATCAGATCATAAACATGGGCTACTCACACACACTAAGACTCCCCCTTCCTTCCCCAAACGACGTGCTTCGAAAGAGATTATTTTTAATCTTGTTCAAATTATACGTGTTCCTTCATAGTGTGCTCACTCACCTCTCCTTGGCGTGGCTTTGCGTGCAAATTAGGCAAATGAAATCTCCTGCTGTTCACTTTTATTCTTTTAAATTATCTTGCATCACAGAGGGCAATTAACGAGATGCCAATGTGACACGATTTGATAATATTTATTTAGAAGAGAGGGTGTGGGAATTAATTAATTCCGCATTTTTTAAGTAGCCAGGACTCTAATGGAGAGATTGACGTTGAAAGGCAGTGAATACGAAATTGGAACGCAAGGGTTCGTTTTACGCTTTGATTTATTTTTCTGTTTTTTAGAGAGTGGAAACTCATGTTTGAAACATACGTGTCAACCTGGAGCCACTTGTTCGGAGAAAAATGGAGAATTGATCTGTGAGTGTCCCAAATGCTCTTCTGAATATTCACCGGTTTGTGGAGCTGATGGAGTAAGCTATCAAAACGACTGTCGCCTTCGTCTGGAATCTTGTAAGATTATTATCTCCTTTTTTCCCATAAAATGATACACAGTTGTTAAACACACTCACTGTTTTAAAGTTTTTGATTTTTAATCAAATCATTTAAAATTTCAACTGTGTTCTAAATCCTAAAATCTCAAAGTTTCAAAGATTTCGTTTGACTTAATAACGTTTTATTAACTAATTAATTTTTTTTGTTATTTACAGGCATTACGAATACTCATATCGAGCTAAAATATACCGGCCTTTGTAGTAAGGATCGTTATTTTTTACCCCTTTCTTGCCAACTCAACTCTAAAAAAATTTGATTAAGCTCAATAATATTCATCTATGTGTTGTATATTTAATTTGCAAAGTTCATTACCAGAAAGCAATTGCTTTTAGACTAAATATTTAATATAACTAAAAAGAAGAGTTAATAAATAAATATAACTAAGATAAATCTTATTTAATTGAATATTTTTGTTGTAAATATAATATTAGATTTTGGATGACAAAACTTGCTAAAAGTACTTAATAATTGGTTAAATGGCATTTAGTATTTGTATCTACTGGGTCTCATTATTTGATGTTTTAATATTTTACAAGTATTATTTTGGTTTTGCTATCTAATGTTCTTACATTTACCATAAATATGTAGTATCCATGGATAGACGCTTTTGGATCAGTGGATTACAATTACGTAATCAGATTACGGGTTACTTTAATTCCTATTTCGTATTCTAGTGTAAATTTTAAAAAAAGTAGTCCAGTAATCCAACTTGGATTACATTTTCAATATAATCAGTAATCTAGACGCTTTTGGATTATGGATTACATTTTCATACTAAAATTGATCAAATATCGAAGCTCAACTCATAAAATGGTTATAAATCAATGGAAAAACTATTTTAATAATTTTATTTCTTTAAACTGGCAATATATACAATTAAATTTATAATTTTTGAAATTTGACATAATTTTCTATTGATATATGCATTTAAAAACAATAAATTAACTTTTATTTGTAATCCCAATGACAATTGTAATCCCAATGTAATTGAATTATAGTAATCCTTAATCCATTAAATTTGGGAAATTAATCCAAATTCAAAAGCCCGTCCGCCCAAACTTGAGCAGTAATGAATCAATTGCTAATTTGTAAATACTTATTGGTATTGTAAAATGTCTTAGGTTGTGTAATTAAAGTAATATGCTTTTTCCTTTGCTTCTGCCCTTACAGATCTTATACGCGATTTTAACAATAATGGTAAGAACATATTTCTAAACTTTGATTAAATGCAATTTTAATCGCTCAAAACTCAAAAGTGCATTTGATCTCATTGGAACTGCGTACACATCTTTACACCAATTATCATCAATTATCATTCAATCACATTTTACTCGTTTGCGCACGTTTTTACCTGCTCCATTAATTCAATGGTTTATTTTAATCAAATGCATCAAGTGGCATTAAATCAAAGGTGCACTAAACATATTGAAAATGAAATTGATTGTCAGATTCGCACCAGTTTTTAAATATGTTCTTATTTACGCAATTATTTTAGCTTATAGCTAAAAACCTCACTCAATAAGTCACAAATTGTTAGTTTTAAGAAGCTTATCTCACTCACTCATTAATGCAATTAATGCAAAGCTATATTTAGTGTTGTTAATTGTTTGAATTTGCTATTAGAATTAATTTGTCATGAGATATTCATAAATATTCTAAGATTTCAGCATTAATTAACACTTTGTTGGGCATAATATACAATTTTATATCAATTCTACGTTTTGGTTTTCAAAGTCAAAAGGTATTTTGTCGTTTTAGATGGATGCAATCAGAAGCAGTGTGATTTCTACGCCTCTTGTGAATCTGATTTGACCGGGACAAAGTGCGTCTGTCGGGAGAATTGCACCTCGGAAACAAGCGAGGTAATTTGAAGCGGAAGGATACACACACATAGAAAATCAAGGAAGAGTTCCAATTAAATTTTGTGGGGAAATTATCTCTATTGGAGTAAATGAGAATTAGTTGGTATTTGAGCAAGAGCCGGACGGATTATTCAAATGATTTCTATAAATTAAGGCTTCCACCTCCTCCTCATTGGCGGCGGTTTGTGGAACGGATGGGACGACCTACGACTCTGAATGTGAATTGCGAAAGGAGGCTTGCCTACAGCAGAAATTTGTCGTCGTGGCTTCGAAGGGACACTGCGGTACGTCTGATTTTATTCCATTATAAATTCATGCATTAAGGTCCTAATGGACGAGACAATCACGAGGGAAGTCGAGGGAGAAATTCACTTTCAGGCTATTTGATGTGGAGAATTACATAATCCTTGATTGCTCATCAACTCTACCTACTTATACACATTGTATTTATTTATGTTCCTGAGCATTAAGCTAATGATGATGAATGTTTGAACAAGACATTTTCCAAGCTCACGCTCTTTGGTTCATTCCGCGAGGAAATGGCCAAGGAGGAGTTTCCCCTTTTCTAAACCCTATAGATCATTTATTTGAAAGAAAAATAAACATCTCGTAAATACATTGAGTCCTTCGTCTCCGCCTTCTCATTCTATATATCATTTGGATCATACGCGGGTGGAGGAGATGAAGGAGCGGAAAACATTTCCCCCGCTTCTTCGATCTTCCTTGGAAAATGAGAGGGTTGAGCTTGTGAAGATTCTTTTTGAATGAAATACGATTCTTGTAAACTCATTTCTCAGGAAGGTTATTTAAGTTATTTATGAGTGCCAATAATATTCAGCCAATATTTCTCACTCTTAAATCTTTTCCAGATTTATGTGCGAACGTGCAATGTAAATTTGGAGCCAAGTGCGATGGGGGGAATTGCGTGTGTCCAACTGAATGTCCGGCGAACCGCGAGGCTGTTTGTGGATCAAATCTACTCACTTACGCCAATGAGTGCGAACTACAGAAAGCCGCCTGCAGCCTGAGCCGCGCTCTCAGTGTCCACTTTTATGGAGATTGCAATGAAGGGATTTCTGGCTCCAGTGGTAAACTATTCCTCATATTTTTAATCAAACTTGAAAGATGAAACTTTACGTATTTTATTCCATTTTACGTTTGTATATATATACTCTTATCCCTTCGATGATGATTCAGAATGCAGGATATTTTGTGTAAAAACAACTAAATATGATGATCATTAATCTTAAACAAAAGTAAATATTACTTGTTTAATTAGGTTGATCCATTATAATTAGTTTAGCGTCACATTACATTTAGACTTTTCTATCAAATATTGTGTTCATATTTATTAAATATAATTTTAAACATAATATAAACACGAAAGATATATTTTGGATCAATAGTATTAAACTCATGAATGAAAATTAATTATAAAGGTACAAAAGTGAAACCGGAATCGGATTACACACATCCTACTGGATCGAGTAATTTCGGAAGCATAATTAGTCAAGGGTTCTTTAACCCTGACGAACCCCGGCCCAAGCTTTGCGATAACATTCGTTGCGATTACGGAGCTCTATGCGAATTGGGCGAAGATGGCTTTCCTCGATGTACTTGCCAGTTCAATTGCACTTTCACTGCTGGGACTCCCGTATGCGGCTCGGATCTCAAGCTTTATTCGGGTGAATGCGAAATGAGAAGAGAGGCCTGTCACCGACAAACGGAGCTTCGTCCGCGACCTATGGAACTCTGTGAAGGTTCGATCTCGTTTTTGCCTCATTTCTTTTTTTAATTCTCGAATCATTGCATAATGCATATATGGAATTTTGAAGAGTGAATTTCAATCTTTTGTGTCCACGTTCAAGAAAACGAGGACCATTGTGTGCGTAAGGCGTATATGATGCATATTTACGAACCAAAATCCGAAATGGAAAAAAATCTTATATAGCTTTATAAAAAAGGCAAAAGATTAAAATTTGTTCCAGGACATTTATTTTTCATTTCTTCTCGAGCAGTACGTACATATTTTCAATATACCTCCTACTTATATTATATTTCATCGATTTTTCCTACTATGATCCAACTATGATCTATGGGTGTATAGTGTGTTGAGTCGGATGGACCAACCTTTTCATATAGTCAATTCGGAAGAGAATCATTCATCTAAACTGGATAAAAACTTATGGAAGCTGTCTTCATTTTTAGAAACAGAATTGAGGCCGTGCAATGGTGAGGAACCGGTGAAAAGTGCGGAGACAGGAGAAGACATAAATTGTGGGAACGGCCAGAATCGGGCAAATTGCCCCGCGGGAAGCTTCTGTCATCGGAGTCGATCCTTTGCAAAATGCTGCAAAAAACGTGAGCCCATTTCCTCATATTTCTAATCACTTCGTGCGACGTTATTTTTCTCTTTTTGTGTCGGAATGAAGTGGTCCTTCCTCAACCGTTCCCCCGCCCCTCATTCTTCTCCCTCTTGAAATGAATTATGGGTTTTGCCATGAGACGCCGCGCTGCCCCTTCCTTCCTTCGAATTGGTCCATCTCACCCACTTCTTAAACCATCAAACTTTGATCATAAAAATAATACCTTGGATGAAAAGGGACTTGGGAGGAGAGAGAAATGAGATCGTAAAGATAAACCGTGTGTCTCGATGTGAAGGAGATGAAACCAGAGGGGAGAGTCCTGATGAAGGGGGAACCAATCTGTTCTTCTGCTTCATAAACCCTTTTCTTATGACGTCTTGGACCTTCAAGAACCTTTAAATTTCAACAATTTGCCTTCCTCTTTTCAAGTTTTCTTTGGGGAATATTTGAGCACGTTATTCTGCCTTTATATTCTAACCATTTGCTTCCTTGTAATATTCGTTTAGGATTGCTAATAAATGTTTGTATATATAATACCTCCCCGTATTTGTCTGATCAAGATGGTTAAATTGATAGAAGTAAACAGCTTAGATTACTGAAGAAAATAATCCTCATATAACTTCATATTTATGAAATGAAGAATCTTCAAAGAAATCAAAAGAATTTTTCTCTTTGATATTTTTGTAATCTTTTGATCATTTTGCTCTACATTTAAAAAAGCCGAAATCAATTTTATTTTGATTGCTGTAATTATTTATTTGAATGAGATGAATTTGAGGGAATTTGAGCTGGTCGTAAAGAATTGTATTAGTGCGTGTGTATGACTTGACCAATTGTTCGTTCATTAGTTGAAGAGCGGTCGACGACGAGGCGGCCGACGTCGAGTGGAGGGCGTTGCATGGGAACCACATTTGGTTGCTGTCCAGATGGTCAAACAGTTGCTTTCGGAGCGAACAACGCTGGCTGCCCCTCAATTTGTCAATGTAACAAATTGGGTTCGGTGGCAGAGACTTGTGACCCAGTCACTCAAGACTGTCTTTGCCGAGCGGGAGTAGGAGGCAATAAATGTGACAGATGTCTCCCTGGGTTCTGGGGCCTTCAAAGGATCGCGATTGAAGGGGAAAGCGGTTGCATGTGTAAGAAATCTATCTTTCCACTTGACCGACTTTCTCCACATCAATGATTTCCCGAGATGAGATTGACAAACAGGTTTCATTTTTCAGCTTGTGGGTGCTCAAAATTTGGGTCCGTGCGCGACGACTGTGAGCAGATGAGCGGTAAGATTTTTATTTCTCATAATTCTCCGCTAATCGAATTTGGATGATGTTAGGGTCCGAACTGTTGGAACTAATGAGGAATTTTTATATTGTAGGCCGCTGTGTGTGCAAACCTGGGGTCTTGGGCCATAAATGTGATTCATGTGGTGAAGGAGAATTCCTCGGACCCTATGGCTGTACTTCTGGTAAGGCTTGTCAGCCACAACTCAGGATTTCTCTTTTCTCAATGGGCCGAGAGTCAGATGAGAGTTATGGGCGTTGTTTGTTATGGCCGCCATGTAGAGACACAGAGTTCATGGGTCTCATAAAACCACCCGTTCTATTATTATAGCTTTCTATGAGCCTTTCTCTCCTCCTCATCTCTTCTCAATAAGGGAATCTCTAAATCCCTGAGCGGAAATTGAAATCTAAAAACTCGCGACGAAAAGAGACCATTCCCGATTTCCAATATGAGCCTTCTATGGAAGGGATAATTGTAGTAAACAAAGAATTATGATTTTCCGCTCGCCCGGCTCTTCCATTTAATAGGAGAAGAAGGGCGAGAAAGGAATTCCTCATCCTTTCACCTCCCATTTCTCCTTTGTCATTTTCTAATTTCTTTCTCCAATTTCAGATTCGGTGAATCTTGGGAGGACTTGCGACGAAGTTGTTTGTGGCTTTGGGGCAGAATGCGAGCAGGATGGGAATCGAGCTGGTTGTATCTGCAATATCCATTGCACGGATATCCCTGACAAAGAGGTAAAATCAATTATTTATTTTCTTCCTCCGCTACAAAACTTTTACTTGAAGACAAATAAGAGAAACTCATCGTCAGCGATCAATATAAATATTTTCAAATACATATTCAATTATTCCATAAATTCTATTCAATTATATCCAGAAGGATTTCAACGAAATGAAGATTATTTGGAATTTAAAGGTTAAATGTCCAATTACCTCAAATTCTAAAATCTGAACTCAAAAACATGAATGAGTTTTTTTCAGTGAAAACTTTTATCATTTTAATATTATTGGAGTTCTTGTTATGTAACTAAGTTCATTTGAATATCCCATATTTCAAAGAAATTCATAAAAAGATTTATACAATATTGAGTTGAGGGAATATTCACCAATTGTATGCCAAGCATTCACAAATATTGTAAATTTACAATAAAATCCGGGTCCCGGGTGGTATTTGTGAAATTCGAGTGAGGGAAACTCATAAAGCTATGAGATATACAATGGTAGAAATCACAAAAGATGATTACAAAGAGTTTGAGCGGGGTGAGAGATTTTAATGAGGAGCAAGATGAAAGGAAAGAAAATCACGCTGAACTTCATTGGATTTGATAGGAGGTGTGTGCGAGTGACGGATTTACCTATGAGAGCGAATGCCTCGTGCGTCTCCAATCCTGCAGGAGCCAAAAGCCGATTTGGGTGACGCTCAAAGGGCCTTGCCTGGACAATGGTAAGTGACTTTTACGACGGAGTCCCTCATGAAGAATTCAACCAGTACAAGGGGCGAATGAATGTTTAGGTGAGTCGGACGGGACAGAGAGTCCGACGATCCGGAGATGGACGGGGATCTCAGGCCTTCACTTCACGGAACCAGGAGACGATGGGATGGATGGAAGCGAGTCGGGTAGAAGTAATGGAGAAATATGGCGAGATCAAATGGGGGCTGGGTATGGGTCCTCAGGCATGAAATCAACCAGACATCTCCCACTTCAACCCAAATTCCAAGATAGCTTCCACAAGAATTTCTACGGCCATCGATCCCCCACTTCGGCAACAATTCAGGTACGTTGAAGGATCCTGATTTTTTATGAAATATTATTTAACAACCCACATTTATGCACCGCTGGCTAAAATTATACATCATGTCTGTTGATAGGTTCAATTTTAAATCTTGTGTTGTAAAAAGGCTAAGGCGTAACGTGGTTTTTCCATTTTTACAAAATCTCAAAGGGAGAGTCAAATTGTGACTTTGGGTCATATTGAAAAATTTTCAGATGCGGAGTTACTTGGGAGAATCGTGCGTCAATCAGAAGGATTGTGTGACGGCTCATAGCATTTGTCTCTCCGGCTGGTGCATTTGCAGAGAGGGTTTCCACGAGGACTCTGAACGGATCCAATGCAAGGCAATCCGTAAGTCAAAGTGGATTTCCCGTCAAAACTTACCAGTCAAGATAGTTCAATTCACTCTCAGCCCCTGGTTTAATGAAGGCTGAAGGAAAAGCGAAATGAGTTTCTTTCAAGGAGAAGCCCAGGAATGTAATTTACAGCATTTAATCCCATTCTTTCCCTCTTTAGATTCGCATACAGGGCCTCTGAGGTGCAGCAAGAATCCGAGTCTTTGCGAATTCCCCTCAGCCTGCTTTGATCACTTGAATGGGACTCATTCTTGTGTTTGTCCTTTGGCCAAATCCAATTCAGAAAATGGTTGCTCTCACACAGGTAAAATTCGGAAGGATTCTAGCTGGGTTTTTTGTAAATTCGTGATCCAATTCCAACAGAGCATCCTTTCCCTTTCTTCTCGGGGCGCTCGACGATTTCTATCGGGAAACTCGCCGGCTACCACAAGCTGAGCCTTGAGCTTGAAGTAACCCCATATCTTGATTATGCCCATGGAACTATCGTGTTCTCCTCTCAGCACTCAAACGGATCCGGAGATTTTCTCTCTTTGACTCTCATCGACGGGTAAAAATGAAAATAAAAGTTTTGCGGAGTTTAATCCTCGAGAGCTCCGAGGGCTTTGAGCTTTTACTTAAATCGCCCGGTTTTTTTCCTCCGTCTAGGTTCGTGGAGTTCCGATATGATCTGGGTGATGGGCCGGCAATACTAAGATCGGCAACCAGGGTACACGCAGGGTCAACTTATCACATTGTGGCCAAGAGATACAACCGCGACGGGCTGCTGAGAGTTGACGAAGAGGAAGACGTGAAGGGGATTTCTCCAGGCACCATGAAATCCTTGAATCTCGACCATGTGGGCTACTTGGGCTACGCGCCTCTCAACTCCACAAAGTATGACAAATAAAAGAAGTTTTGGAGGCTTTTAAAGAATTCTCTAAGAAGCTCCAATGTTCTATAAGTCTGATCTGAATGTACATAAGTAAGTCTATGATGTGTGCTATTATGGAAATAGGATTTGGGAGACAGTCGGGACGTCTGAAGGCTTCATCGGATGTATCCATAAGCTCAAAGTGGGCCGTCGTCCGATTGAGTTCGAGAGAAAAGATCCGCTTATCATCTCCTTCGACAATGTTTCTCAATGCCCTGTGATGAGTCCTTTCCATCGGTTCACCACGACGCCCATGTACAATGTGTACTTTGAAGGGGAAGGCGAGGAGGAGCAGTCGGCCTCGTTGAAAAGAAAGTCAACAACTTCAACGACAGATCAAACTTTCATTGAAGGGCCTCAGACGGGGAATCGTTGCTCAAAGAGTCCATGTCAAAACCACGGAATTTGCTGGGAGGATAAAGGCGTCTCGAGTGGATTCAAATGCGTCTGTCACCCCGAGTTTACTGGTAATAACAAAATTATCATTTTTTGAATATGGAAATTCTCAAGAGGTGATGGTTTAACAGGGAGTGTTTGCGAGGCTCGTTTAAGTGCCGTTGTGGAGACGGAGGCAATGCTCGACTTTAGAGGCTTCTCCTACCTCGAAGTCCCCAAGATCGAGAACGGCGCGAGGCAAGTGTCCATTGAAATGTGGCTAATGCTACGGGCTCAAAATGGACTCATTTTGTACAATGGACAAGAAAAGGGCAAAGGAGATTTTCTCACTCTGCTCGTCCATAATGGCCACCTCCAATTTCTCTTTGACCTCGGGAGCGGAATGGCGAATTTAACGTAAGCTGGTCGCATAAATATTTAACTCGGTTCCTGATCAAATGGCTTTAAAGGTGGAGTCTTCCAATTTCACTGAACAAGTGGCACTGGGTCGTGGCGAAGAGAGAGGGGCGAGAAGGAAGTCTGCAGATTGATGGCCAACCCGTTCAATTAATCCGATCGCCTCCGACTCTCTCTGAACTCAACTTGGAGCTTCCATTGTACATTGGGGGAATCAGGTTTCAAATTCAAAGAATCATTCTATTTTTTCTAATAATACATCCAACGTCTTTCTGAATCAAATTAATGAATAATTCTACGAAATACGCTTCATTTTTTAATTTGAATTAATTTAATGAATGTGATTTTTTGAATTATATTAATGATGTACATATTTATTATTCCAGGGATATGAATATGGTGCACAGAGAACTTGGAATCTTAACTCCTTTCGACGGAGCTCTTCAGTATGTGAGAGTTAATGGGGAGACTTATCACAAAGAAATTAATACGGCTCTGAGAGAAAGGCTTGTTCACCGATATGAAGGGCCGCCATGCGGAACGAGCGTAGAAGCTCCGTGTTCCAACGGGGGAACTTGCTTTCCTCGACTTGAATCTTTTGTTTGTCTTTGCCCATCTCAGTACTCTGGAAGAACTTGTGAAACTCGTAAATTGACAATTATAATTACCATAATAATTAATCCATTATTATTAGTTTAGGATACCTTCTTGACTGATCATCTCTGTCAAACTTTATATTTTGTTGACATATAGGATATTTTTTGATTATGAATTTAACGAAATTTATTTATATTTAATTTCAGGTTTAGAAATTCCAGGCCCTGTTAGTTTTGATGGGCAAAGCTATCTCAGATTTCCCCGAAAAGTTTCCAAAAAGTAAGTTATATTTGGTCTTAAATTCATAAAATCAATTTTCACATATGAGCTATACCTTTTAATGACAAAAGCTTTAATCTTGAGGCGATACCTAATAAAATAATGCAACATGTTGAAAGTGATATAACATTAATTAATATATGAGATATAATACGTAATTAACAAGAATATTGATCAAGCTTTTGTTTGAAACTAACGGGATATGGAATTTCTATTTTCTTTCTCTCTACCACGCTTCCGTTCCTTCAACTAGCGAGTCTTTCAACTTTTCTGATTACGACGATTTGTATAACGAACATTTTGATTCACAACTCGACGAACTTTTCTCGGATGATGAAATTCTCTCCGAGGAGTCCGAAGGGGAAAATGACACTCTTTTGGGTTCACCAGACAACGATGATCTTAAGACAGAAATTGAAAATGAGGAATATGTCGACAACGAGGATTTCAATCCAATTCTTGAACATGAGTCAGAAAACAGGTTGAAGCTCCTTCTCTCTTTCTCTTTGTTCGAACTTAATTAACATTCAAACTTGCTTTCTATCCATATCTATATATTAATTGGGCAATTAAAGATGTTTCATGGCACAATTTCCTTCTCATTTCTTCTACTCAATGACTTTAATGACGCCAACTGTCGTTTCGGCACTCACTCAGCTAATTAATTCCTTTGTCAAAAAAAATAGCCAATTTCTAAAAATGGTTGAATTGGATGGCAAGATGCATTATCTTGGTATGAAAGTGAAAAGGGGTTCCATGCAAAATCTTGCTCTCTTCTACCTTGCATATAAATGTTCTAATAATTAATGAACCTTTAATGCCTTTAATTAAATCTTTAATAAAGCTCTAAAATCTTAATGATGCCTTCGTGTTGGCAAAAGTCCAGAAGCTCAACTCGTGCTAAATGTCCATTTCCTTACATAAGACTTCTATGATGAAAGTTTTTGATTAGGGTTTTATTAATTTGTTTTTTATACGGCTGAGTGAATCTTCTCAATTTCTTGAGTCTTTTAATAAAAAGATAAATCATTTTTATTTTATGTCACTTTTGCTTTTGAGGAAGAGGCGAAACGGGAAATTCTTCATCATTTATTCATGAAAAGGAGTTGAATGAATTGATAAGAACACGAGAAAAAGTTATTCGATGTTGAGATGAATAAGGAGATGATGAGATGATTAAAGTTTTCTCTATGAGCTTTCCCCTCATTCACATAAATAAATGATGGGGGTTTGTTCCAGGGTGAAGGCTCAGCGTCGAAATCGGATAGAGATCGTCTTCCGAACCAAGAGCGAGAATCCCGGGCTATTGATCTGGACGGGGAAAGGAACTCACGGGCAGAGCAACAAGCGGAAAGGATATTTGGGCCTATTCATTGTTGACGGCTTTCCAGAGCTTCGCGTCGAATTAGGTGCCGGGAAGCACAAACGTCCTATTATTCTTCGATCCAAGGTTCCTTATTATTTTAATTAATTGCCAATTTCAATCTCATGTTGTACACAGAATTTTAATTAATTAGTTAATTAAAACTTGTGTAATAATTAATGAAAGAACTGATTTGTCCAGGTGAAAGTGTCGGACGACGGACGTTGGCATCAAATTCTAATTGCAAGAAGACGAAGATTGATTGTTCTCCAGGTGGACGCCTCAACACCTCAAAGGGCGACGGCTCCGGTTGGAAGTAACGTTCTCCTCTCAGACGGCCGATATTGGATAGGTAAGAAGAGAAATAAAAGGAGACAGACGGTCTGAGCTTAAAAGCACTCCAGGAGCCACTGTTGAAGTCTCTTGGAGCTATTGAGGGGATTAGAGGGAATCTACTTTATGGGCTTTTGTTCTCTCACTCTTCCTTTCCTCTGTTTCATGTTCATCATACACACGTTGTTTTGATTGATCCATGTAGGCGGAGTTGCGGCGTCGGTTTTACCTGGAGAAGTCCCGCCAGAGTTACACCAAGGATTCGTCGGGTGTATTGACATGGTCCGAATTGAGAAAAGAAGACTGCCATTGTCCAAGATTGCATATGCAACAGGAACTCCATTCTGTGAAGATGACGACTAGGCCGAATAATTCTCCTAAACTCATCCATTCACTTTTATAGTCAAGTCGAGAGCAGCCAAGAATGAATTCTCATCATCTTTACGTACTTCTTACGTGTTCCACATTTCAAGAAGCCCATCAATAGAAGAGCGAGTTGTTAACTAAGCCCGTCGTAATAAACTATATGATTCTCTCAAGTGCTAAATTGACAAATGCTATATTACATCGCACTTCTTTTTTGTTAAAATGGTTATTAGATAAGAGCCGTCCCAAATATCCCAAACATTTCCTCCTGTTCCACTTTCAATCTCACAAAAAAGAATTATTAGGAGTTTTTTTATAAAGAATCAAGTCATCTCAAATCATCTCAGAACAATAAGATTGAAAATGTTAAGTTCATTGATATTATAATAGATATAGTTGTTTATTCTTTAAAGTAATATTTTAAGTAAGAGATGTTTTAATGTTAATAATATATTACTCATTCTATGTATCTAAATGATGGCAAGTTGTGCAAATGTTTTAAATAACTTTATTAGTAATTTTAATCTGTATGTCTGACGACGAAGCTCGGAGCCAAAATTTTTTAAAAGTCTAATGTAAAGGTACTATATTTAATTAAAACTATTAAGTGTTGAATTTAATTTTTTTTAAATATTTATACATATTTTTTTCAATATCTAGTGCTTGGTAAAAAATGAAGATTTTTAGCCATTTTTAATAGTAAGCTTCTAAAAAGTCCGAAATATTTATAAAACATGTGAAAATATGTAAAATATGTAAAAAAAAAAACTCTGCGGTTTTGGGGTCCTCTGGTCATGATTAAAGATAAGTAGCCAAAAGACCAGAGTTCAATTTTCCTTAATAAAAAATATGTAAAAACATAAAGATCCTAGCCTTTCATGACTCATAAAAATAACACCTTCACACTTTAACATAGTTTAATATCAACATAAAATCAGAAATGAACAATAAAACTAAACAGGACAATATCACTGTTATCAAATCATTGATTCCAAAATATAAAAATAGAGGTTTAAGGGTTTAACCAACTTCAGATTCGTTTCGTTCACTATTATCGATTTAGTAGGAAAACATATTAAAAGTGTGACTAGCGGTCTGCGCCAGCCGTCTTAACTTTTACCAAAGTTATTATTATTAACTTTTTTAACTAAATTATCAATTTATTAAGTTGACATAGAAGTTTACATTAAGTTTTTCTGCAGTTTACGATTTTTTAATTATTGAACTTGGAAATTTTCTTTAGTGGATTTTAAAAATTCATCATGAGATTCAAGGTTCTTCCAAATCAAACTCATCAATCGGTGAATGCTTCTGTCACTTGGATTAACAACGATGAGATTTTGTTTATTGGGTGCAAAATTTTTTGCATTTTTAATTATTTCACATATAACTTAATCGTTTTTTGCATTTGTTCTATTTATTATATATTTTATAATTGTTAAAATCATTTATAATTCAAAGTTCCTAGTTATCTTAATTATCGTTCTATAACTAAAATCCTTTAGAGATGATCATTGTCTCGTTAAATGGAGTATTCTTTCAAATACTATGACTGTGGCTTTTAAGTATCAAGATGATGTTTATCCAACGAGATTGAAGGCATCTGTTAAAAACATCCCTGGTAGATTTTTCTATTTTCTTGCAACGAGCAACGGGAACGCTTATTACCTTAATTCAGAAGGAAAAGTTGAAGTTAGCCTTACAAGGAAGTCATAAAGGTTTTAAAACTCTTCAAATCAATAAATTCTTATTTTTAAATAAGTAATAGTACATTTAGTACATGTTTGAATTCATACCTAATTCATGTTATAAAGTTAAATAATATAAATAATAAACAAGCTTTGCATCACATTATGCATTGAAATCAAGGTGCTGTTTTAAGCATTTCAATGAGTCCAAATGGTCAAGAAGTATTAACAACAGGAGAAGATGGCTACGTCAAAACTTGGTCTCTTTCTGGAACAAATCGATTAATCTTAGCAAAAGATTTGTCTCCAATTTATGATTCATCTTGGTCACCAAACTCAAAATCAGTTCTTTACACCTGTGGGAACAACCTTGTCTTCCAGCGAGCTGTTGCGGAGTCTGAAGGTAAATGTTGGATTGGCCACACTGGAATTGTTTTAGCACTCGCTTGGAACATTGAGGAGAATCTCATTCTTTCCGGCGGTGAAGACTTTGTATATAAAATCTGGAATGAGAACGGAGAAGTAAAATTCACTTCTGCTCCACTCAAATCTCCAATCACATCTCTTGCTTGGGCTCAGCTCGGAAATTTATTTGCTGTTGGAACGTTCAATTGCATCTTTCTATGCGATAAACATGGGGCAAGTTGGATTTACCAAATAGGAATTAAATTCCAAATATGATTACTTTTAATATTAATCAGTGCATTTGGAAAAGTATATTAAAGAGAGAATCCATTTACTATTTAGGAAGTATTAGGGACAACTGAGCATAGATTTGGAAGCATTTATGATATGGAATGGGCATCAGATGGAACAAGAGTTATTTGTGCTTCTGCTTCTGGAAATGTTTTATTGGCTACGCTCTTGGATGAGAAATGGAAATGGGATACTATTACAGGTTTTACATTTCTTAATAAGTATTTTTATGTATCTCTTGCTCTTTGTTCGTTTTCTCTCAGGTCTTTTAAAAAAATTCTCAAATCGTGATTTGAGCCTCGAAGAAGAGTCAGCTCTCTGCAGCCTCCTCATCTCTTGTGCAACGTTGTGCGAGAATGATGAAATGATGAAAGACTCCTTTGCAGAAAACGGCGGAATCAACATCCTTATTCAATTCATGAATCAAATGATTTATGCTCCCGCTACTGAGCTCCCCGTGAATCCACTGTGAGTATTCTTCGTTTACTCTCCACTCCTTACAAAATTTAATTCTTACTACCTAAGATCATACATTCAAATTACTTTCGCCATATTAAATGATTTAATTCTCTATTTTCAGACTCCAGATTACATTGGCAAATTGCATTTACAAATGCGTGGCTGACTCGCCAACTTGTCTCGAATTATTCATCGCGTATGAAGGAATATTTAGAATCCTCGACTTCCTCGAGGTTCCTTTAAAAAATTTTGGTCACAATTCTTATGTCACAAAATAAAATATTTACTTAATTATTTCATTTTGATAAAATAAAATATGATACATAAAGTTCATATCAATAGATTTCTGAGAGTCCATCTTGTCAAATTCATATACTCAATACCATTTTGGAGCTTTGTGAATACCCGCGATGCTTTGACCAACTCATTTTCTGGAGAAGAAGGTTGAATCACTGGCGAGGGCGGTTTGCATCACTTCCATCTGGAGATGCATTTTCCTTGAATCTTCCCAAACTTACTAATCTCAGCTCGGGCTATAAATTGGAAGACATCAAACTGAGCGATGAAAAGGATCTTTTACTCTCATCATTATTATGTGAGATTTGGAGAGTCGAAGAGAGGCGACTCGAAGTCTTGAGAGATGGCTTATTCATTGCATGTAAGTGTAATTTCTCCAATTTTGCAATTTTATAGAGAAATTCAGTATAGTTTTGTACATAGCATTTATCTTGTAAATGCCTTATTATAATAATGATGTTTGTCTGTGGTGTTTGTTATTATATCTTGATGATTTATGATGGCGGTTTGCGGCATTTGAATGTGAAGAATGAGAATGAATAATAGAAAGTGATTCATATATGATTTTTATTAATTCGCAGTACAAAAATAGATATGTTTGACGTGAATCGTATCAATACATAATTAATAATGACTGATTAGTCTACAAGCCTTTGAGGCATGTAAAGAAAGTGACCAAAGAGAGACAAAGAACAAAGGTCATAAGTTGATTAGGATAAATATGGGCGAGTGACAAGGGACACAATGGGTTTCAAGATAGAAATCTTGCTATGCCGAGTGGCGGATCTGTCCGTTTCCACCAATGTTATTAATAGAGAGTGCGAAATCTTTTGATAGAGTTAAATCATTAAAAAGTCTCGCTGTTAAATATGGCTCTTGTGGTTTGGAGAAATTTCCGACTTCTCCGATGTCACTACGGGGTGTACAATTGCGCACATGTTTTCCTCAAAGGGCCCAAGGGGCAGGTTAGTCTCAATTAAAGTCAAGAAGAGAGAACTAATCACTTCTCAATTCACATCTACCCCTTTTCTTATGTGTTTTAGCAGTAGGTAGTTGTCGTAGATGGAACAGTCTCAAGGGTATAAAAAACTGACAAATAAAGAAGAGCTGAAGGAGGGCGGAAAGGAAGAAGTTCGAGAAGTGAGAGGATTCGCGAAAATAAAGGTCGTTTTGAGGTAACAAGCTTAGTTGTATCCACCAGACGATCCTCCTTGGTTTCCTCCTTGAGCTGGAGCTCCATATCCGGAGTTTGGTGCTGGAGCTGGGGCTAAAATTTCAAAATTTTAATGTAATTTTTCCAAATTTTTTACATGATTTTAAATTAAGTTTGATTTAAAATTTGAAAAATCGTGATGATGTTTGGTTTTATGAACCTCCGTATCCTCCTTCGGCTTCTGGTGACTTGTATCGGATGAAGTAAACCTCTGGCTTGGATGGCTTGGTTGGAGCTAAAAATGATCAAAACGTTATTCCATTTCTTCAATTAACATCCTCATTAAATTACTTTTTACTTTGTAATTGTAATTAATTGAAAATTAGCGGAATGACTGGATACCTTGAGTTGGGATCTCGAGAGCACGAGTTGGTTCTGGCTTCTTGAGAAGGACGTAGACCAAAGTTTTCTGTTCTGGTGCTGGTGGGAGTTCAGGGAAGTCTGCGGGTTCTGGAGCTGGCGGCGTTGGGGCCTTGATGAAAAGGATCTTGTAGTGCTTTTCTGGCTGTGGTGGTGCTCGGTAGGGTTTTGGTGCACGGGCCTCTGGCTGCTCTGGGGGAGCAACGTGAACGTAAACGTGCTTGTGGATGACTGGCTCTTGAGCTGGGGCTCCGTATTGAGATGATTGTTGTTGTTGGGGTTGGCTGTAGCCGCCGGACTGTTGTTGCGGGGCTGGGTTGTAGCTCGGTTGTGGAGCAGGGCTTCCATAGGATTGTCTTGGAGCTTGTTGAGGAGCTGAATACTGTTGTTGCTGTTGGGGAGCTCCGTATTGCTGTTGTTGAGGAGCTGAGTAGGATTGTTGTTGACGCTGCTGAGGAGCTCCGTACTGAGAGCTCGATTGGGAGGAGGGGTATTGCGCTGAGGCTAGCATCCCAAAGGATGCAAGAATCTTTAAAATTTAAATACAATTAATTCATGTAATCATCCCTAACTTTATGAAGCTACAACTTTCATTTTCATGAGAATTAAGAAAATGGCTAATTTTTTATAAAGAGTTCAGCGCTTGGAAAATATAATAATTAATAATTAGAATAAATATAAAATTTTTAAAAAAGGAGGGAGGATTTAAAAAAAACTTTTTTGCTTACCAGAAGAACCTTCATGTTATAGAGAGATTTATACTTGTACGTTTGGAATATTATGAAAAGGACTAGAACACAAACTGATGTTCTCTGTATGAAGTCCGAACGGACACTTGCCTTCTCTCGTCCGGTCTGTTCCTTTTAAACCCTCGAAAACACCCTTGGCAAGGCTCAAGAAAGCAGGAGGAAAAGCAAACTTCTCCACATCATCTTCCCCATATCTCTCATTACAAGCAAGGGGACCGCATTGGGAATCCTCGTTGTACCAATAACACTTCCCTCCTCTCTTTTGCCGGTTCCCCTCTCGCATATTCACCCTTGTATAACTCATACTTATTTACCTGTTCATAACGACGACTGTACATTTGAAAAGTAAAATGCAATATTAGGTACATTTACTATTTATTATGCCCAAACTCTAATGCATGAATTTTTTGCATTGATAAAGCCTTTTGAATTTGAATGTATAGAGAGAGAGATAAGAATATAATTCTGATATTCTCTTTGCTCCTCATCTCTCCATTTATTGTGCTCATGAAGAGCCACTCAGATTCCCATATAACAAAAAGGCCTCTTGAGAGCCATTCACTCATTTTCCTCACCTTTCTATCCAAATACTCGGCTCACATTGAGACCTAATTAATTGGACTCTGCCGTCATTCACCAGCGTGATTGAGAGAGAAAAGTCAAGAGGATTTTCTGAGAATCGGATTTCGCAGGAGGAATCTCCATTCTTGACACTCTTCATTTTCAAAGACTCCACTCGAGAAGAAATTATTTCTTTATTCTTCAGGAGCTTCAGGATTTCCAAGCCTTAAATTCATCTCCGTAATCTTGGGCTCATTATCTTATTCTTGAATCCAAAATTGACTAACACTCACGATGACTTAAATCACTTTTACTTTGAATATACCTGCAATAAAAAGAGTTTTACTTTTTCTCTTTTTTCCTCCCGTATTTTAATTTTAAATATATTACAAATGAATCGTTTTTTTGCATAAATCTTTTATAAATCATATTCAGTTAAGCGTGAAAGATTTTTAAATGGCTTCTATTTAAGTACAGCATTAGTAATACTGGAATTTGTCGTGAAAATACTAGGTTTTACCAGGAATATTAAACATACCGCTAATTATTAATCTTGTCTTAAAAATACTAGGTTTGACCGTAGTAAAACTAAATCTGTTGTTGAATTCTTACTTTAATGTAAAAATACTTACTTAAACCGTAGTGAAACAATATTATAATAATAAATATTATCTATTAGTACGAATTCTATTTATGCACCGGATTTCGATTCTTTTATAAAAAAAGACAGCTACATCAATGTGGAATGTTCAAATTAATGGAAATAATTGGCATCAAACTTCTTGTTCATGTATTGTCTAAACTATAAAATATACATTTGTAAAATTATTCTAGGCCTTGCAGTTTTACAAAAATGATTGTTATTAATTTATTTTATATAATCTATTATGTATACTGATACATATATCTTTTATTTTAAAAGTAAGCATTTTCTAATACATTAAACCCTTAGCATGAATAGAATTCGTACCTACTATAAAAAATTTATTATTATTTGGTTAGTAATCAGTAGCATATATAGTTTTACTAGTATTTAGTTTATTTTTACGACACGATTAGTAATTAGCGGTATGTTTAATTTCCTACGGTAAAACCTAATATTTTCACGACAAATCCCAGTATTACTACCACTGTATTTATTTATTTCTCTTTTCAAATCATAAACAATGTTTAGAGCTAAATCTATAAAAATATATAATTTGGACTAGTACCTGCTGATATAGGCAATACCAAATATGAAAAATAGTTTGCAATGTAGAAATGCAGATAATTGACTGATTATGTAAATATTTGCGGCAATTTGCAGTAATTATATTTGTTTATTTATATGTTACATTTTATAATGACATCATCATAAATTAGGCAAAATGGCAAATACATTGCATGGAGAGAATTGTGACAATTTGGTTGATTGGGCCTCCATAAGTGCACCGTAGGATACAGAGTCATGCACTCGTAAATGAAAGGAGCGTTACGTTACAAAGTGCAAACAGGGAGTATGCAATGTTTGTAATCATTATGAGGAATAAAAATGTTACATTAAGGAATGACGATGACTTACAAAGCCAAGTATTTCAAGATGTTTAAAATCCTCATGAGGTTTACTCATAATTCCTTTCTGCCTTGGTGAAGCCATAGTGGGAGGAGGAGAGTGCTCGAAACTGTCCTTAAATTAACATTATGGCGCAATCCGGATGAGATGCGATTCTTCACCACATGACCCATTCCAATATAATTCAATAATAATATATGAACACACTTTCCTATCTCAATTCTCGTTTCCTCGTGCTTACAAATCTTTACAAGATTTTAATGAGGGAGCATTAACCAACTTTTAACTATGGGAGTCGATTTAAAGTAAATTAGCCAAATTCACATAAATAATTTTTATGTATCTTTATTAATATTGAAATGGTTACAAACTTCTTAATGCTAGATACATATTATGTAGTCAAATAAAGTATAGTTGGTAATACAGGAGCATTTCATTTTTTAATTCCGTGATAAAGTATTAATTATCTGTAGGTAATTAAAAAGCGCACGGTTCTGTGACTTAAACGTTTATTCATGCAGATTCTCATTGTATAATTCCAAGTTGAAAAATAATAAAGACAAGTCTCTTTCGTTTTGTCTTTCTAACGACAATTTTGCCAGATGATCCAATTTTTATCATATGAAATGAGAATCATTACTAATACTATTGTGAATTAGTCAGCTTTCACTTTTTAATTTTTTATAGATCTCATTAATTAGGTATATATTAAGAATTTTTCTTTATTACATAGCTTTATTTCTCTAGGCAGAATTCTTATTTACGTTTCTTTTCAATCTATTTCTATCAAATAGGAAAAGAAATTAAAAAATAGTTGGCCTAGTGGCTAAACATGTGATTGTTAATAAAAACAAGACACCTTCAATATTAGTAAACATTCATTTCTGATTTATGTAAAAGAAAAGTTTAAAAACTGCATGTGCACTCTTCTTAGGATCATTATCGATGCACCCATATGTAAAACAAAAAATTAAATCGTGAGTCTACTGGTCCATTTATTGGGCAATTCTCAGGTCTTTCACATTGTTTCAAATATAGGAAATATTATTTGTATTTGCATACAAGCCATAATCTCAACCAATCTACAAAAAGAAAGATGCACTTACATCTATAGACATAATGTTAACTCACGATCAGCCAACGCGAATCTCATTCCTCAATTTATTAACAGGAATGACAGCCCGTTGAAAATTGTTTACTCATAATTTGAGTCATTCTAAGGCTAAGGATGTGAAAGCAAGGGAGATATATTTTTAAACCCCATTTGTATCTATAAATGCGCATAGCTAATGGGTAAATATGTATATTAGTTTGTGTATAAAATACATAGGAATTTCATTCCTACAGGTATATTTTGTATTGAATCCAATGGGAAATGTTTCTAATAGAATTCCAATCATGCGGGATTGTTGGTTCGCTCAGGTGGAAAATCATCTACAAATGTAGCTAAGTAAAGTGTGTTTTACGTCTGTCAGTCTATCTCTCTCTCCTCCTCTGCGGAGAATTCATGCATTTTAAATTTTACTATTTATTCTCAAGTTATGTCAATCTTCCTTCTTAGTTAGCTAAACATTCTCTCCAACAAAATGGTTAGAAATGACGAAGGGGGGTAATAAACCGAGGAAGACGAAGGAGAGTGAAATTGAAAGTTCCTCGAACATTTGCTTTTCCACTAACTAACTTTAAATGCAAGTGTGCGTATCATGCAAAATATATACTTTTGAGTATACTACACCTAACTCAAAGGCTCTCTCACAGTCAGTCAGATGAATTAGAAGAGAGAATTAGAATTGGAAGGAGGATGTGGTGGAAGAAGATAAAGAGTTTATGGACTTCTTACTGCATGGCTCTCTTCATTCCCACCTCTAATTTATGTCTATTTATTGGAATGTCTCTTCTCCTCATTTTAATGCACATCGGGATGTATAGGAAGTCGTATTTATGCTGAGCTGGGTTTCCCACTTGTACATTTTAATAAGATTCCTTTTACACCGTATAACAAGTCAGAGGGAAAACTGACAGTTCATTTGTAAAATATTAATATAAAAGAAGCAATAAGTATATCTCATATATCACATATCTCATACAATCAAGTGACTGACTGGGAGAATTCTGACGTTTTGAAGAGAGTCAATCCTGTGTGAGAATCTAAGCATTATGTCGGATTGCGGCGACGATTGGTGAGTTCACACAGAGCGCTTTTCATCTCCTCTCTTTCGAGGCCCATTAAGGCATGTGCAAGTATGAACAAAACATTCCGCATCCTCATCATGCCTAGCGAGAAACTCTGAAAACACGAAGAGTGAAAAGAGATGAATGAGAAGGGACAAATAAAGTTCAGGCGCTGCATTGGAAATTCAAGTAAACACAATTTTGAATTCTCATTTATTACAACTTCTCTCTACTTGTTCGAGCATTATGAAAAAGATGTTCGTTCGTGTAAGAGTCAAAGACGAAATAATGATAACAAAGAATCCCTTTTCAATAGTTCCAACAACTCTTCCTTTTCCATGTCAGTGGGGGAATTACGTCCATTCAGTCATTTTGTTACTCTTTTTAAGTATAGTTAAAGGTATAATAGGGTATGCTACCTGAATGTGTATGTATACCTATATTACTTTCATAATTTTTGCCTTTGGTTCTTCAAGACATTTGGATGTCTTTCAAATATATTTTTGTTCATGTTGGTTACGTTGCTCTCCGTCTTATCGGTATAAGTTGGGAAAACTTAAGAGAACAGTTTTGTCTGATCGTGATTAATAGAACAATCTTTAATCATCATAATTTCTCAATGAGAGTGAGAAATTGAATGAAAAGAGCTTCTTCTTTTTCATGTGGGATTCATCTTGGGGAGTTCTTTCATTCTTTTACAGATATTTATTCGTTTGTGTGGCGAGCTCGTTTTTTGTCTCCTTCTCTCGCTCTCGCCTTGTTATTCATAGGAAGGCTGTAGAGCGAGCGAGGCAATAAAATTGGTGAAATGTGAAACGAGACGCTCAAAGGGTTCAAAGAGGAATTAAATAATTTAATTTGCAATAATCTCATTAGAAATTCGTGTTCGTGTTTGGTGCAATATTTCAATGGTGTGGTGCTTAGAATTTATTCCTCACTTTCTCGCTACAATTAAGGGCAAAGAATTAATTGTAGGTTTTTATTGGGACATCTCCGTAAATTCAGTTTGGAGGAGCCTGAGAGGATCATTTGGTAAAAAACACATCGCGTACGCAGTCTGTCAAGAGGAACGTCAGATTTAAATTATAAGAATTATAAATTCTACAACAGATAATCATGCCCATATGACATAATAATTAATAACTTGCCTTATTACTTTTTATAATGGATTGTGGGTCTGGTGAGACACCAAAAGTCTCAATTACATAGAGGAAAAAGTGGCAAAATCTCAAATTTTAAACCGTTTAATTTAAATAAGTGCCAACTTGATCTGTATTAGATAACACATATAAAAACCATTATTCTCGTTAATTTTGAGGTTAATAGAATACGCACGAAAAGACTCCTGGGTATCATTTGCACTATATTGTGTTTATGAAGAAGGTGAAATGTGGTTAATTTGCTTGAATCTGATGATGAGTAAGAAGATTCATACAAGTTTCCTCATTATGGCCACTTTCAATTTTATTAAATTCCGCCTTAAGGATATGAAGAATGGTCTCTCTCCTTTCCAGACCTCCGCCTGCCTCACATTCTCACATTAATTGGCTTTGGTGAGCTGAGGCGCTGTGTTGTTGGTGCTAGAGGATTTTGATGTAATTCCTCGCCAGCGTCTTGTTGGGGTTTCCTCGTCGTCTCCTTCACGATGCGCCGATGAAGAAATGAGCCGGAAATAATTAGAGTTCGATTGGTTGCAGCTACAGAGACCCCTTTCTCAATATTTATGACGAGCTCCTCCTCGGTGTCATTTGATACAATCTGCAGATTTGAGATTTGTTTTACTGCCGCTAATGCCCCATAACTTACAAATGTCTGTAGGACAAGGCATGAGGCTTATTGAATATATACCCGGGGCTCCCGCTGATGAGCAGATTCTGGCGACTGAGTAATGGGTGGGATTTCGCAAGAGTTCTTTTGGGGGAAACCACCAAGAGATTTACATTTTACAACCAACGAGAGGTTTGTTAACCTATATAAACTCACCATCGCTTCTCGCTTTTTTAGACGCTACACTGTGAGCATCTCTGTACATAAGGCTTGGCTTTTAGAAACGTTTCCGCTCTATGCCTATCTATGTAATTTAATGACTTTTTATTGTAGGAATTGCCTATGTATACAATAATGGTTAATATTGTATTACAATTTGTATATTTAACATTATTTACAGTACTAAACAGTTCATATTGATTGTAGTATTTTTAAACGATTTACCGAATGACAATGAGTTTAGTGTTGTTAAAAGGATTTTTATTTGTAGTAGAAGCTTATTTATGTACAAAATTAAAAAGCTTGTACGAGTTCTCGTATTTATGATCTTTTTATTTGACTTTATAATGGGGAGAGGGGCGAGATGATGTTTTATTGGAGTATTGGATTTGTTCATGTATATTTTTGATTTAAACAATGATGTTTTATGTTAAATGCATCTTACCTACAACTGTCATTTATTACAACTTTTACTTCACACATTAGATAGATAAGCAAAATAAAAGTATTATGTATCTGCTTGATTTCTCGTTTGTTAATCACAACTTTTACTAAATTAACATATTTTTATCAGGATGCAAATATTTAAATTATTGCTTTACGCTATAATGCATTAACAATGCATAATTAATACAATGCAATTGCAGTGGTAAAAAAAAGGCCTCAGCGCAATTTTCTCATTAATTACGAGCATTCTCATTTTGATGTATCAATTTCTGTTGAGGCACAATGAAAGATTTTGCAAAATGATAACTCACTCAAATGCACTGACATCAATTAGCTCATTAGTCAATAGGAAATAAATAATAGCACTATTTTTAATTCCTCTTTTGCTTCAAGCCATCGAAGAGCCACTAATGAGCAAATACGCAAGAGAGTACAAGAAAGAAGATTTCAATGATAAACCCGGACCAGCGGTTCTTGATATGATTGGATGCATCAGATCAAAAATTTATCTTTTAGTGAAGGAAATGATAGAGGAAACTTCAAACGGTGAGATGTCATTGCTCAAAAATCTTGGAGTGGAAAATCAAGTATTTAAGAAATTCATTTTGTGTGATACTGATTTACTTATTCATAGATATTACTCATACTAATTAAAAAATGCACTATGCAAAAATTGAATGCATCTCTAACTAATAACTTAATTATCGTAATTAAACGATTCTGATTGTCTTTATTTTATTAGATAACAATGCAAATTATCATTAATTATCTTGACTTGAAAAGATCTGAAATTTGGATTGAAACAGTTAAAGATTTCCAAAAGAATGGGATTGCCCTCGTAGTTACGGACGAAAAGGCATTGAGACTCTTTAACAAAATAGCACAGAAAAAAATTGAGACTGTTTTTAACGCACAAAAAAAAATTTTTAAAAATTCACTAAATTCACAGGTTAAAAATCAATTTTCTTACGAATTTTACCATCTAATATTCTTAGTCTATATTATGTAAATTACATATAAATACATGTAGCATATAAAGTACAAGGAACTTATAATCATAATATTGTTAATCAATGTTAAAAACATAAAACTTAACGCTACCAAACATTGATTAGAAATTATTACTCAAGAGTTTTATCAAGGCAATTTTTATAAATTATCATAAAATCAATTTTCTTTTCAACATGAGAATTTCAAAGAAAGAAAGTTCCGTATATTAAGATTTCAAAAATCACTTCCTTCATTTACTATACATATGTATTCTATAATGTCTTTTTATTCAATCTGTAAAATCTTATATGCAATGCATGCACGTTATAAGACATATTCATATATTTACAATAATTTAAGTCTAATACCTAAATAGGTATTACAAATATGGTTACAGATAGTCATTACATCTTATTATATCAAACCTAATTAGCTATAATGTGTATAAACTTTAACAGCTTACTTCTTAATGCCAATATAGATTATAGAGGTATTAGAGCATTAGGTATGAACCTTTTATTCACAATTTAGGTTAGAGGTAAAAGTTCTTGTTTATTCATTTAACAATCTCACTCATCGTCAGTGTATGTACTATGATGAGTCTAGTCGTGCAAAAACAAGGAAAGTCGTGACATGTCATCTAACTTGCTCATACACGGGGATATGAAATTCAATTTAAATTTTCAACAATTTACGATCAGAAGGATTTCAAGTAGCAGAAAAAAATATTTGCTGGGGTGCATATTGCACTATTACTAACTGAATAAGACCCATAAATTTTATTTAACACCTTTTCTGCCCCTTTCTATATAACATTAAATATATTTAATAATAATCCTACTTTACGGCTGATATTTTAAGCATTGAAAATACTTTATCTATCATCATTTTATTAATGAAAATATAAGATGATTGCCTTCATATTTATCTCATAGAATAGTCAGTTAATGAAAAAAATTTTTGTATGTAAGTATCTATATAGAAAAAATTATTGGTCTTACTGAATTCAATAGAAATAAATATGGGGAAATGATAAAAATGTTTGAAATAAAATATCATTTAAAAATATGATTGTTGTAGGAAGCGTTGATGTCAGAAAAAGGATTGTACAGAGCAATCAGAAAATGTTATCACTTGAATCAGCTGCTAATTAAGAGAGAAGTCGACTTCTTTATCAGAATTTCTCACTATTACCCAAATCTCGATGGAAGTTTTGTCAGCAAATTGAAAAGAAATAAAGAAGAGAACGAAGAGGAATTTGAAGAAGACGATGAAATGGAATGCACGTACTCAGGTTCCATCTGCAGCATTGAAAGTAATGGCGAAATGAGTGAAAATCCCTCAGATTTTGAGGAATCAGTCAAAATTTTGCCTGAAAGGACGCGAAGTGGAACTTGGGTGTCGGACTCTCAAACCGACTCTGGGAAGAAACTCAAGCAGCACGTTGTGACCGAAGCATCTCTCATCCCTGCATCTGCCTCGCCAATGTCAGAAGACGAACATCATCCCTTCGACTTCAGTCCGACACTCCTCACCAAAGCCCTTCTAACTCTCAACAAATCCACAAATAAATGGAATTGGGCCAACATTAAAAGTGAGAACTCTTGGATGATGAGAACCAAATGGAAGGTTGACTGGTATCCATAATTAATTGAAATTACCCAAAATGAGCAACTTTAATATAATATTATAATTATAAATTATAATTATAAAGGAAAATTAAAGAATTTTGAATAAATGAAAAACTGATGTGTCAAAATGAATAAAAATAATACAAATAAAAAATACAAACCAAACCTGCATGCGTGCATTGCGTATTATAATTGTAAGTATTTGATTAATAAAACGTATTAAATGGAAAATGGATCGTGATATACTCATTGTGAAATCTGAGCTTTGGAATACTAATGAGGGTCAACAAGGCATAAATGTTGAATGACAACTGTTAATGTTAATGAAGGAGGATGAGATGTTCTTGATTGAAGTCTTCTTCAGTCAAGAATGAGAGATAGTGAGAAGGTTCGTGTAATAACTAATCTTCTACATGTTTCACTCATATCTTAATAATTTTTTTTCCACCCAATTGAGTCTAGAAAGAAATGGAAGTCTGATTTCGTCATGATTTCATCCCTTTTCGTTGAATCAGAATACCAATGAGAGGGTGATTAGCATAAAATTACAATAGACTGAGTCTGAATGAAGGTGGAGGATCATTAGTTATTACTTTGTTATTAATTGTCCTCTGGTCACACGGTGGGTCTGTTAGTGAGTGAGAGTGAGACAAAGTGGAGTGTGTTCTTAAATGGTCAATTACCACACACGAGAGACACTTCTCCTCATCACAAATCATTGAAAGACAAATGTACGAGAACGGCAGGTCATTTCTCATTCCCTTTTACTCACTCGGACTCATCATCGTAGCCTCCTAATTCCTTCAGCATTCCGCCTCTCTCTGCATAAATTTGCAATATCCAAATAAAGTTTTTCTTATGACCATTATGACATTACACATGCTTAACTCCCCTCTTGTCCGAGGTTGGCCAATAATGTAATGACAGGCTTAGCCCTAATCTTAACCTAAATAGCCGAGATGTTGGAAATCAATGTACAATCAATGTATAACTTCCATATATAAACTTCTTCGTGAACCATGCCTCATTTTCTTCACATCTGTCAATGTCTTATTCCCTCTCAACAAAAATCACTCATTGTTTACAAACTTAATATTTCATTGTTACATCCGAGCACACACACACGAATTGGACATTTACGAGAAAAGAGTTGTAAAAGTCTTCAAAGATTCTGCAATGTTATTTCAATTAACACTGTCTAACTCGTCAGACATCAAAGGACAGCTATATTATGCATTCTTAAAAAGAACATCCTATTTAGTGTAGGTACATAAAACTATTTATAAGTTTGAGTACACATTGGTGGTTCCTCCGCGCCTGCCCTGACCTATTCTATCAACCAGAGTCATCGGATGAATGGCTTTTGTTTTGAACAAATGAAATGTCAAAGTAAGGCCTCATATTGATCTTAAATGCAAACCTATCAAACTGATAAGAAAAGAAGTTAATTTAAATATTGTAATTTTTATCAATAATTGAATATAATAAGATATCCTCAATCAATATACGTTAACAAAGTATAATTTGAGTATTTCTGACCTATTGCAATTTTAATTGTGAGTTTCAAAATATCTTAAAATCCTTCAAATTATCCTTATCGTACATAAGAATCTTCAAAAAAGTTTCGTTCATATTCTGAGATTCTTACAATTAACTGAGGGGAGCTTTAATACAATGAATTGAAGCGTGTGACTAAGAAAGGGTTCAAGTCTGGGTAAATTGAACGAATAAAGGATAAGCCATATGTTGAAGCTTTGGACTTCTTCCGCGAGATGTCTCCGTTGGATTAGAAACCTTCCTGCAATTTCCAGTAGGCGCCATACGGCTTCTCCACGATCAGGCTATTACGACCAGAACGCCGACGAGGTTCAGAGAAGAAAGTCAGCTCTCATCCAAAAAGGCTGAAAAGTAAGCCCAAATTAGCTTTTAATCCTCCATTAACATTCCGCCCATTAACTCTTTCGCAATTCATAATTTCTGGTTCTCGTTGTAGTTTACCGGGACGTCGTTCGCCGCTCAAGTCACTTACGCCGGATCTTTCTGGACGAGATTTTCATATAGGGAAAATGACATCTAATCAAGCGTGAGTCAATGAATTCCCCATTATATTTAAAAGCTCTTTCGGAGAAATCCGCCTCTTTTGCGTGTTTTGATTGTTAGCTCTCGTAATGCTCGAATTAGCGCCCTTAATTACTACTACTGCCATTCATCTTCTTGCATTTGACTAGAGACGTTTTTACACTCGTGTATGACGTAATACTCCGAAGACTAATCAACTAATAGATGATCCTGTATGTTTTATAGAGTTAATACTCCGAGTGTGGCGTGGGCCCAGCGCTACAACTGTCTGTTCTTAACAGTTTTATTAGAAGACTGCAAAGACCCGACTGTGAAGATCGAAGAAGAACAGATCTACTTCCGCGGGAGAGGAGGCACGGACAAGAAGGACTACGAAGTGACTATAGATCTCCACGAATCCATTGACAAAGAAAAGTCCATGTTTGTTGTCCGAGACAGGTTCATCGAGTTTTGCCTCAAGAAGACGAAAGAAGGACCCTACTGGCCAAGACTCACGAAAGGGAACAAGAAGTATCACTGGGTCAAAATCGACTTTGACAAATGGGTCGATGAGGATGAGTCGGACGAAGAAGGAGGTAGCGGCGGTGGAGGAATGCCAGGAATGAGAGGAGGTGCTGGAGACACTGACTTTGAAGAGGTAATTATAAAATTAATAAATAATTATGAAATTCATCATTTTTATAAATCATTTTCATCGTGTAAATTGGAAAGGATAAAATGATTAATAATGTATTTTAATTTAGATGATGAGACAAATGGGAGGTCTTGGCGGTATGGGAGGAGGTATGGGCGGCATGGGAGGAATGGGAGGAATGATGGGGACGGACAAACCAAATCTCGATGACCTTGGTAATGACGATCCCGCCACAGACTCGGACGATGACGAGGAACTGCCCGACCTCGAGTGAACATAATCTTCTCAAAAATAACCCAAACTATAAAATATTAAAATTAAATATTTAAGCAACTTAAAATCTTCTTTTACAATTTATATTAAGGGTTATAATAGCTAATAAACATGTTAGAACTTTTCTTCACAACATGTCTTTTTTTATAACTCCTCTCTTTCTCTCTAAGATTTCCCGTTATTTCGAACAAGAACTTATTCAGTTTATGAACTACGAAACAACTTTTCAATTAAAATTAAATTAAGCCAATGATTCAACAGAATGTGGAAGTAAAAAATATATATTGGATAACTTCATTGTTTGTACATTACCATCTAATGTCCATTTTACGTTGTTCAATCTCGTGTGAAATAATAAACGGAGTTGCAAATAAATGTAAAGTCGTTTCATTCTGTCATCGCTCTCATCACTCGCCTATAGTTCCAAAGTTCCAATTGGTTTATCTAGTCGTTATTTGTAAATTTTCAATTGTAAAATACTTTTCAATGAAACAAGTTCTAATGCATTAAAGCTTAAGTAATCTCAACCGCAATTTACAATTTTTTCAAGTCAAGAAGTCAATGAAGTTAGTAAATATCCTTTTCTTGAAAATCTTGAATAATATTTTTATAAAAAAGACGTCATTCTGATATTAAGTTTGCTCAATCAGATATTTCAGTTTTTTCGCAATGCTATATCAGTAAATATGAAAATAGAGAAATGCATTAAATCGTCGTTAAATAGACAAAACTTTCATATTGTATTTATTTAAGGTAATAATATTAAGGTAATATAATCATATTATATTTCTTAATCAAATTCATAGTCGTTTTTATATATTATATAATATAAACCTCCCATGCTTGTTCTGCCTACACATTTGTAAATCTCCCTCATTCATGTCGTTTCAGTATCCTTTTATATGCATTTTTAAAATTATACTTTGTTTGGTTTCTTCTTTGACACTCATAGCTCGTCATTATTAAATGTTTCATCTCCAAATTCATCAGTGACTCAATAATTAGATCAAAATAACTCGCATTAATTTTTACAACTTTTTTTTTAATTAAATAAATACTCTTTCTAGTAATTATTAACAATTCAGTTTCCGTTCTTTCACAAGAACCCCTCCATCATAATTAAGAGTTGGTCAGTTAAATCGTTCATTTTGATCCAATTTTATTGAGGTGTTGAATATAAGAAGTAATTAATCGGTTCCATCCCCGTAATCTCGCTTCCCGACGTTAACGCGGTCCGGAGCCGACGTGACGTTGAAGCCCAGAATTCGGGAATCCACCTTCTGCATCTTCCCTTTCTTTCCCTTCTTCCCCTTCGCCTATAAAAAGGCGTCCAATTAATTACGAGAAATTATCAATTTAAAATAACAGAAAAAAGGAAGAAAAACTTGTGAATTAAAAATTAGTTTAAATGTAAAGAATAAAGGTTAATTTAGTAAGAAATAAAAAAATCAAATTAAAACATTTTAATCTGAATTAAAAAGACACGTTATAGATAGAAAGAGTGGAGGGATGATTTGATGAATTCACCTTGACTTCTTGGAAGTCATTTTGTGAAGGGTTGACTGCGAAGGCTGGTCGACAAAGATTGTCTTCGAAAGTTCCACCCTCGTCCTTTCCCTTTCGGCAGGCGCTCTTCCATCGCGAGCGACGCTCAAGGAACTCCTTGGCAAACTCTTTCGCCTCCCGTCCTTCTCCCAGGTACGAACGGACATAGTCTCCCACCTCAAACGGAGACTCTACTTCTTTGAGGAAATTGACAAACGTCGGAGTGTCGACCCCGCCGCCTCCAATCGACTCCACAGTCTCAAAGCACCAGCGGGTAAATTCGTCTTGTGGCTGCGTCTGGGCCGGCGACTTCCCCTTGGCTTGTTGGTCATGCATCAGCTTCATGAAGTCCTCGCCTTCCTTGTTTTTCGCCTTCCCCTTGCTGGTGCTCTGTTGGTAGTTCGTATTGGGAAAAGGATTGCTATTCTGAGGATTCTGAGGTCCAGCGGCTTTCGGCGCAGGTTGACTCTTCGGTTCATCCCAAATACCCCCTGGAAATAAAAAATAATGTTAAGACAAATCCGATACTTATTAGCAAAAAATATGATTTACAAGATTTCTATAAAATAATTTATGATTTATTCAATTTAAATTGGTAAATGTTAATTATAAGAATTAATAATTAATTACCATTCGTTTTGGTCGAAGGATTTGGAGCATTGAGCGAAGCCCGATTTGCCCAAGTTAAATGCGAACTCCACGCTTGTTGTTGTTGATTATGAAGCTGAATTTTCGCTCTGTCAGCCTTTTCTTTTTCTTGTATCTATTGATCAAAAATTTTTTTATCATCATATTGAATTAAATTTAAAAACACGTTCAAAATTTTACAAAACATTTTTTAATTGTTGAAAGTAAAGTTTAGTACATTGGCAAGCTTGGCTTGCTCTTCAGCCTGGATCTCTTTCAAGCTCTTAATTGGGACATTTGGTTGTTGAGCAGCTGCTGATTGAGCCCATTTAAGACTCAGCCCAGCTGCTTTGCTCTGTTGTTCTCTCTGCCTCTGTTGGTCCTGCAATTGCTGTTTCTTCTTGATGGACTGTTGGCGATGTTCCTCCTCCTGCTGCTTCCTGGCCTCTTCTTCTTGGATTTCAAGGATCGTCTGAGGAGGCCGTTGAGGCATCTGAGAGGCATTTGGCTGACCCTGCTGCTGCCAATTGAATCGCTGTTGTTCTTGGAGTCTTTGCTGTTCTTCTTGTTCTCGTCTTTGCTGCTCCTCGCGTCGTTGTTGTTCTTGATGAAGCCTTTGCATTTCCTGTTGTCTCTTTTGATTCTCGGCTTGCTGACGTTGTTCAGCCTCTTGTCTCTGCTGCGCCTCCAGCTTCATTTGAGCTTCCATTCTTTGTTGTTCCTCATGTCTTGCCTGCTGTTCCTGTCTTTGTTGCTGCTCAAGACGCTGTTGTTGTTCTAACTGGAGACGTTGTTGTTGCTGCTGGAATAACATTTCTTTTTGTCGAATTTCTAATCGCATGGCAGCTTCTTTCTTTTCTCGCATAATAGCCTCTTTTTGCTTTTGAAGGAATTGCTCCTGAAATGTAAATTAACTTTATAACTTGGACGTTTAAATGAAATGCTTATGATTAGTTATTTTAATAGACATTAAACATAACTCCCCACTCCCTTGAATGCCCAATTCTATCATTTTAATCCTTTTTAACATGTAAGGATAAGGAAAACGGATAGAGTTGGGCATTCAAAGGAGTGGAGCGTTATCCGCGTTTCACTGTTATGTAATTTCATAGCCGTTTAATGTCTGGAACGACGTGTCACCTCAAGAATGCGTTTCTTTTCCTTCTCCTCAGCCTCAAGCCTTTTTCGTTCTTCTTCGTCGTTAAATCGTTTTCTCTCTTCTTCTAGTTCTTTTCTACGACGAAGAGTTTCTTCTTCTTGCTGAAAATTGAAATATTAACATTTATTTAAAAAAAAGTCTGGAATATTATCAACCACATTCTTTGATCAATTGAACATCATTTGAACAATTAATAATATGTGAATTGTGTATTTATTTTATACCATTTTATGTTGTTGCATTTTCATGACGTGTTCCCGATATTGCCAGTCCATGCTAACGGAAGGTCCCATCCACGTGGACTGTGGATGAGGAGCGGCAGAGTTGATTGAAGAATTCATGAGGATTTGCTGTTGGTGATTGACCATTGAACTTGGCGGAGGTGCTCCCCATTGATTCTCCATCTTATTCACGGGACCCACGTTGTGCTTCATTTGTTGTCTCTGTTGTTGTTGCTCTTGGAGTTGTGACATGTTCGTGAGTTGTTGAACCAATGATTGAATGGGATCAGAAGAAGGATTCGGAGATTTTCGTACTTCATGCTGAAAATATAAAAAGGAATGTTGGACTCGAATCTTAAATATTTACATTTAGCTTTAATAGCTTGATGTTCGAATGGTAAGTTACCGATGCATTCATTTGATTTAGAATTGAACTTGAAAAGTCATTTTTCGAAGAAGGATTTTTATGAAGTATTTCTTGGTTTTTGAGCTAAACAAAATTAATTAAAATTTGTCTTTAAATGAACATTGTAATTAGTCAGGACTATAAGGCAAATGTAAAAATGAATTATTCTTTGCTTACCTGAGCCTGGCGTTGAAACAATGAGGAGAGATGTTCAATGGGATTCGGATGGTCTAAGTTATTAATAGTTAACCCTTGTGCTTTCGCAAAGTTGAGCAGAGCCATTTGTTCATGAGTTAAGGCTCCCATTGGACCTTGGGGTCTTCCAGGACCTTGCTGTTGCTGCACAACTTGGCTCGAAGGTTGAGAAGGATGTTGAATTCCATGGTTGGACCATGCGGATTCCTCTTTCTCTTGACTATGACTGGGAATCCCCCCTTGGTTCATGCAACTAAAACGAACCCAATCATTTAGTTAAATTAATATTAAACATTCATCACACATCTCAATCTCTCAAATGAATTTATAAAAACAAAAAATAAACAAAAAAATTCTTTAAGCAGTTCTACTAAAGTAAACATGGCTTACTTTAAAAGAAATTGTTCGTGTTGTTTCTGAATCTGATGTTGAATTAGCTCAGGGTTGTTTTCAGTGAAATTCGAGTCTTGGTTTTCTAAGGCACTTGGATGCTGAATAGGGAACTGCGGCTGTTCCTAAAATGTCAAAACAATTTAAAACTAAGAAAAATAATCCTTTAATAGTAAATGTGGAATATTATGAGCATAGAAAAATTACGTGTGGCTGTGGCGGCACTGGAGCGTCAGGAAGGTCAACAAAGGGATTTCTCCCATAGAGGTTCGCCATCTCCGTCAAAGTTGTGAAATTCTTATCGCAATCTCGACGGAGAAGAAGAGTTCCAGCAAAGTAGCCCTGTGAGTACCATTGGGCCATTTCATGGCTCTCAAAAGGCCCTTGAACGTTTCCTTGAGGATCCCGGTACAGCCACTTGATTTCTCCAGGGGGAGGAAGGCCCATGTGAGAAGGTGGATGAATCCCACCGCCACTATTGCTCACAACGGGGTTCATGGATGGACTTTTGGCCTGAACTTGTTGAGTTTGGATGGGATGAGACCCGAGGTTGAGTGACTCTTTGTTTAAAGTCCCCCTCACCCGCATTGACGCATCTTCTTCAACAAGCTTGGCTACAAGGTTATCTGCTTCCGTCATACTGCATTAAAAATCGCATCATATTTAATTGTACACCAAGAACAAAAATAGAAGAATACATTTACAGTCACATGCCCAATATAAATATTAAAAAAAAGTTTAAATATAAATGAATGTGAGGAAATTGTACCAAAGAAACTGGTCGTCTTCAACGGGTTTGTGGTGACCGGATAAATTGTGAGTTTTTGTGGAAGAACGAAGTTCAATACTGTCCTCTTGCCGCATATTCCCCGAATGTGTGGGTCCTGAGATAATCTTGGAAGCCAACTTCTGGAACTGGTCAGCTTGGCTCTGGCTCCCACCATCCTTCCTCGAATGGTTGTGAGGAATCTCGGACTTTGAGTGGTTTTTATACTGGTCAGGATGATGATGGTCGTCTGAATTCCGGTAAGCCGTCGAGGAGCTCGTGACCGTCGCCGAGTAGCGTTCCTTTGCATGATCATTCGAAGAAACCTCGTGTTCGGATTCTTCTTTCACTGACGGGGGAATCACAGCTTTCTTACTCTCGTTCCTCTCAGGGGTTCGTTTTTGTACTGTAAAGTGATTTACTAAATTAGGAAAAATACCAAAACATTTATTAACTTTAGCAAATAAGAATACAATTATTATTTAGTTTAACTTTTATACTCAATAATCCTATTTAAGCTCAATAAATATTAAGCATACCTCTATCAATTTGAGATCCATGAGGCTCGGATTCATTTTTATCTCTCAATTTGCCTCCAGTTCTTCCTTCATAAGAATGGCTTTTGGAAGCCGAGGTCCCATGTCGATCTTCTCCATGGAAAGCCCCACTCGAATCAAAACTCCCACTTTCCTCACATGGATTGTCTTTCGCCCTACAATGGGAAAAGAGTTGAATAGAGGCAAAGAGCCACACAAAATCATCATATTAGTTCCTCTATGGCTTCTTCTAATTACCATTCAGGAAGATTATCGTTGTTCCCATCTTCGCTCCAACTCTTATGGAGTCGACGACCAGAGCCCTGAGACCTTGAGTTCTCTTCCTCTTCACTATTTCTCCAACGTGTTTTACGCCACCCGGCTTCATCATCCTCATGTCGACGACCACCAAACGATTCCCGTGTTCTCCAGCTGCCTCCAGACGCTCCGCGTGTTCCTTCTTCAGGTGGAGACGGACCAGGACCACCCATGGCTCCGTTTCGTTCAGTCCAAGAAGCCCTCTCATGTGCGCTCTGAATGGTCAAAAAATAATTAGATTTGTATGTCTCTTTTAATTTCCTTTTCGGATAAAAATAGTTTAGAAGAAGCATAAAATATAAATAATAATATCAAACAGTCAGAATTAGGAAAATGAAATATTACTCCACATTATAAAGCCAAACTTTTATCAGATCATTTAAAAAATGCTTTAAAATAAACATTTAAAATACCATTATAAATATGAAATGGTGAGGTGAAAATAAGGTTAGTGAGGTGAAATAATAATAATTAAAGAAAGTAGGAGAGACGACTGGTGTAAAAAGAATAATTCTATCGGCAACTCAAGGAAGAAGTTAGTGAGAGCCATCATAGAATTACCTTCGCGACCTTTACCTGGGAGCGCTCAAAGGTTCTTGGGCGAGTGAATGAGCGGTCTTCTTCCTCGTGGGGTCTTCCATAATAGCCTCCACTTCCACCTGGACCAACACTTCCTCGGCCTCTTCCCCTCCCCCGTTCGATGCCTCCACCACGACCCCGGACTGAGTATCCTCCTCGCCCAGACGGCGGAGGCCCCGTACTTCCTCCCTGTCTAGATGACTCCGGTTGTGGGATGTGCCAGATGCGCTGGATGTCAATTAAACCAGAGTTATTCAAATTCTCACATGTCTCTCCCTCATCAGTCTCTATTGAGGTGGATATTTGGAAAGTAGGGAACTGGGTCTTACAATTTCTTCCTCTGAAGGTTGCGAGAAGGCAAGAGGCGGTTGCATCTTTTCCACAAACAGCGTCCCAAATGAACTGAGGTAAGAAGGTGTCGAAAGGTTCTTGTCGTAGAGAGCCAACATCTCTTCCCGCGTGTAGCGAAACTCCGCTGCTTTGAACCGAAATGATGGATGTTCCGGCGAGGCGGAGCCTTTCAGCTCCCGTGTATGATCTCGGATGTACGCTTCGTCCCCGCGTTCTCGACCCTTCATGTGGCTCTGATGGGTGTGGGAGACGTGGTGAGGTTGGTAGTCTCGAAAACGGTCCCGATCTGATCCGCCGCCACCGCCGCTCCCGCTACTCCACCCGCCTCCGCCCCCGCCGGACACCCCGCCCCCGCTCCCGCTGTCTGATGACAAAGCTCGGAGCCAATCAGGCCCAAACTTTAGAGACGCATCTCCGATCTTCGTTTGCATCGGCATCGGTGACATTGCCACCTGAAATAAAATAAACAAAAGAAAGCCAATTAGAGCCAATTGTGCATAACACAGTCATTGTTGTTATTTCGTTCAAAACTAGGACATTATATTATTTTAATTAACGAATTATATGATACCGCTAAAGGATAAAATAATAATTTACCGTTGGTTGGAATGAGTAAGTCAAAACAAATTTAAACTTTAACTTAAAAGTAATCTAATATCCCAATTTTTGCAAACTCATTGTCATTCAAAAGACAAACAAAGACGAGTTGAAATTCAAAAGGTGACAAAAACAATGTAAATTTGAAATGTTGTTTATGTTTTAAAATATGAATACCTAGTTCTAATTTTGAAAAATGCATTAAACTACTATGCTATTAACTTTAATGACACGTTCCTGGACTACGGCTAACCAGAAATCGGAAACGGATGAAATTCCCAATTTAAGTTTGCCTACACAAATTGCCAATTTTTTTAAAAAATTCTATCTCTTTCATTAAAAATTTCTAATTACCTAGGAAATTTAAATTTAATTAAATATTGGGCAAACTTAAATGGCGAATTTTTATCCGAATCGGATCATCCTATGTATGGTTAGCCTAGCTATGGTTCCTCTTTATTCCATTAAAAAATATTGAGTAAGTATTATTGTACTTCTAATTTTTGGAAATTAAAAAATATTTTGTCGAAACTTGATTCATAAAAAATTTGAGTAATAAACCAATACTCTAGATATTAGATATTACATTAAAGTCTAAATAGAGCAAAAAAATTGAGAAAATTAATGCATTATTAATAATTTATGCATACCTAGTCAATTTCACGTGTCTATTATTGATTTTCCAGATGTGCATTAGCATTAAAATCACAATCATTGTTGATTACTCGTAAATAACACTTTAACATAGTTTTATATCAACATAAAATCAGAAATTAACAAATAAAACTAAACAGGACAATATCATTTGTTATCTAATCTATGATTCCAAAAATATAAAAATACAGGTAATGAGATAAAAATGCTTTATCTTTACAATAAGAAGCTTAAAAACCCTTCTCGATAAAAGCTTACGTAAATTACTTCGCTATTGCTGACCCTTACTTTCGTACACCCTCAGAAATAGTAATAAGTGAAATAGGTTAGGTAAAAACAAAAACATATTGTTGAATCAACCCATCCATGATTAGTCAAGATTAATGAAATTATTCATATGCATGCTCGTAAAAAGTATTTGGCTCTATTGGTCAACTTACGGTGAGAGATGTGAAGAGTAAAGAAGACTTGGAATGAATGATTTAATCGAATTTGATTCGGGTAACTGAAAAATGTAAATGTTTCTTTCAAAACACGGAAAAAAGGCACCAAAGATAATTTGAAAAAGAGGTACGACGCAGGCAAAAAACGCACTTTGAAACTCAACACGCAGTTCAGTGTACAAAGAGACTCCTAGGAAAAAGAGTTAATTAAATTAAAACACTTTCGAGACGTCGCATGTAAAATCCCAAGGAAAAACACAGTTCAAATCCTTCAAAAATGAACCAAAAGAATTCTGGAACAGTCTCAAGTTGAATTATTTTATGAAATATTTAAAAACCTCGAGAGAGGGAAGATGATGGGAGGGATGGTTGGAGAGTAAAATTGGAATTTGAAGTGACGAAGAGACGAGGAGGTCAATCAGAGCGACCTCCAATTCTCGTCTGGCCCACGTCGTCAGGCTAGCGTCGCGAGAGTCTGTGGAGGTTAACACCACCAGACAATGGATTTTCTTCGGGGCTCTCTTGACGGGGACAACAACTCTGGAGCCAAGGAGGTAGAAGGAATTAAATATGTTGATGGTGAGGATTCTCTGTGAGCGGATTGTGAATGCGAATAATGCGAAAGATGCTGAGTGACTGGCGAGCGAATAGTACGAGTCCGTCGGATGCTGCTGGCTGCACAATTAGAATACACACTCACAACACCACACACACGACGAATATACGAAACTCAGATCCCCTCGTCCAGAATGCACAGAGGGAAAGAGTCTCTCTCTACTGATTCTGATCGAACGGTTTTTTTGCACTCCACTATGCGAGACTTTACTTCTTTGCTATCCAAATATGGCAGGCGTTGAGGAGCCCGGGGCCAAATATGCCATGCCAGCTCCATCTTCCTTCTACGTCGTACTTTCCCCACACTACACCAAGAGCCCATTCATAAATCCGAGCACAAGTTTCCTCCTGGGACATGCGAAGAGAGGAGAGAAAGGGAAGGTTCTTTTGGAACAGGCTTGAAACTATGAGAGATCGTTTCAATCTTTAGCGTAGAGTTTTTTCTAATGTCGCAATTTTGGATGAATTTGTTATAAATGGATAAATTGAGGGACTTCTTAATGGTGGATTGAACTTGATGAAGATTAGATTGAAAGGTGATTGAAAGATTAAAGGATGAAAGGTAATGAATCTTCTTAAATTAGCTGTCCTGGAGAATTGTGGATTGGGATAAGGGAATGATGTGAATTTGGATGAGCTCACTTACTAGATCTTGGGTTTCTCGTTTGCGAGATTTGCCTCCAAAAATTAATGAACAAATTCCATTGATGATTTTGGAAACATTCGCGTCTTTGATTTGTGATTTGTTTCTTGAAGCCGTTTAGATTTTAAAAATATGTAAGTACTAATATTTCTTGAGTTGAGACTAGTATTTAATTTAATAAAATCAATTCCAAGATATAATGTTTATTATTTACCTTTAATTTTAGACAGCAACAATGCCGACTTGGGCCCAGATCCAAACTCACTTGAGAACACCTCAAAATCCAGTCGTATTCCTTGACATCAGCATTGGAACAATGGTAAAAATGGAATTGAAATTAACATTTGCATATTTTGAATGAGTATATTTATAAATATATTAATTGACGCAAATTGAATAATACGCAGGAGTGATAATCATTACCACTATAGTGTACTTTATATAAAAATAAGATATTCTTTAATCTTAACTAGTTCTTTGCTAATATTATAATTTATTTCTTTACAGGAAGTCGGTCGTATGATTATGGAGGTTTGATGCTGATTTTTTTGGAACTTATTTTTCTTATCTGCGTATTCATATTCAAATAACTTTTTTTCCAACTATTTAAGGGATTTAAATTAATTAATATTTGATTTTTATAGCTCTACGCAGATGTTGCCCCAAAGACCGCAGAAAATTTTAGACAGTTTTGCACTGGAGAGTTTAAAAAAGATGGAATGCCCATTGGATATAAAGGAGCGACATTTCATCGTGTTATCAAAGATTTTATGATTCAAGGGGGAGATTTCCTTAATGTAATTTAATTCTTAACTTTTATATAATATTGTTAATTTCATTAGGAAGTAAAATTCCTTGTTTCATATTTTTAGAATGACGGAACCGGAAGTAGGAGCATTTATGGACCGTCTTTTAAAGATGAAAATTTTACTTTGACTCATGACGTTCCAGGGCTATTGTCTATGGTACGCAAACTGTAAATTCAATTTAACCACGAATCTATATCGGTTTATTTATTATAAAGTATAATCAAGACAGTAATTTTATGTTAACTATTGTTTTATTTTTTATCAGGCAAATAGCGGTCCAGACACCAATGGATGCCAATTCTTCATTACCTGCGCAAAATGTGATTTTTTGGATGGAAAGCATGTTGTCTTTGGACGAGTTATTGATGGTCTTCTTGTTATGAGGAAGATTGAAAATGTTCCTACTGGCCCGAACAATAAACCTAAAATTACTGTCACGATTACCCAATGCGGACAAATGTAAATATTTTAATTTATAATTAATAAACTTTTTTATTTTCATTTACAAAATAGAGATCGTTTACAATATTTTTCACAATTTGAACTTTCTCTTACATTGTCACATAGATGAATACAAAGTAGTATCTAATAGACACCTTAAATGTTTTAGTGAGAAACGGTCTTGGCATTCTTTAAAAATCTTTAAAGTTAATCATTGTTGTTAACTTTTTTGACTGAATTCTCAATTTATCAAGTTGACATAGAAGTTTACATTAGGTATCTCTGTAGTTTGAGATTTTTTAATTATTGAACTTGGAAACTTTCTTTAGTGGATTTAAAAAAATTCCATCATGAGATTCAAGGTTTTTGCGAATCAAACTCATCAATCTGTGAATGCTTCTGTCACTTGGATTAACTACGATGAGATTTTGTCTGTTGGGTGCGAAATATTTTATATTTTCATCTTTTTCACATATAACTGAAATGTTTGTTTGCATTTGTTCTATTTATTATATATTTTATAATTTTGTTACAGGCATTTATACTTCAAAGTTCCTAGTTATCTTAATTATCGTTCTATAACTAAAATCCTAATTTAGAGATGATCATTGTCTTGTTAAATGGAGTATTCAATCAAATACTACGAGCGTGGCTTTTAAATTCCAAGAGGATGTTTATCCAACGAGATTGAAGGCATCTGTTAAAAACATCCCTGGTAGATTTTTCTATTTTCTTGCAACGAGCAACGGGAACGCTTATTACCTTAATTCAGAAGGAAAAGTTGAAGTT